>RJWM01006851.1:0-81607 GCA_004363535.1 Dasyprocta punctata | reverse complement strand
CAGTGTCCAGGTGTTGAGTGTGGCACAGACAGATGGGATTGGGGGAGCCGTGTTCTGCCAGCGGTGTCCTGTGACAGATTCTGAAAGCTCTGACAGGGAGAAATGACCCAGAAATTGGGGTGATACCTTACGTGGTGGCCACACAGACGTCGGCTGTAATCTGTGTAAGCGCCGGGCACAGGGCCAGCTGCACTCCCCCGCCCCGGCCCTGGGTCTCTAGATGTGGAGCTCACGTCTGAGGACGCACACCACCCTCCTGTCCTGCGGGAGACCAGCCGGCCGCAGGCGACGTCCAGGGACATCAGCCTTTGTGCCCCTGAATGAACAGACCAGGAGAAATCAGTGGAAACAGCTCCCGAGAATAGGAAAGTTCATCAGCTGCTCATCTCCAGGACCCACGCTCGGCTCTGCCACGAGGGCGATATCGAACCTCTGCCCCTGTCTGGGGCTCCCCAGCCCCTGTGTTGGGAGCCGTTGAAGCTGGAAAGTGACCCACACATGACCTTACCAAAGTGACAAGGAGCACCTGGGTCAACCATGTGAAAAATGCTCTTACAGCCCAGCAAAACAGGAGGCTCCTAAACAATCCAGGCCTGGGTTGCTGGGCAGAGGGGCTGAAATTGACGTCATCCTTCCCTGTATATAAATAAACACCCAGCATTGGTTGAGCAGTTCCTTTCCTCCCATCAGGAGGGCGAGGGCTCCACCTGACTCCAGCTTTGTCTCTGTCTTTACTTTTCTCATCCTCTCGCGGTCCTTCACCCCAATAACCTCAGCAGCTGCATGGGTCCCGGCATATGGCGCCAGAACATGGATGGGGTAAGAGATTGAGGGCAAGGGGACACTTCTCATGTGCATGCAACTAGTGGGAGAAGTGAACTGGTATAGGTCAGTAGTCATCACTGGAGTGTATTGACAGTGGCTTCATCAGGTATAAAGCGTGGGGCATTGAAACTCCCTTCTTCTCTAGGGCCAGTTATAAACTAGCCTGTGAGAAACCCCTTCCCTTTCTACCAAAAAAAAAAAAAAGTGTATTGATTCTATCAGCTGTCTTAACTATGGGACAAACTTATTCAACAGAATCACCAATGTATAAGGAACTGTTTGTTGTATGCTTGATCCCAGCATTTACATTCCTTCTGTGGATCTGGATTAGACAGGGTCTTCTTAATAATCATGAGCTTCTCGAGACAAGCACAGTGGAATTGGCTCCAGGCACTGTTTTAGAATCGAGTCCCCAGCAGGAAAAAGGTGGTGGAATGACAGCCAGCCCGATAACCTCAACTGAGCCACAAGTGGCAACTCCTGCCTTTTTGGCTCAAATAAATTTTTTTTTTTTTTTTTTTGCAGCACCAGGGATTGAACTCACAACCTCGCACCTGGCAGACAGGCACTTAAGTCACTGAGCCAAACTCCCAGCCCTCATTTTTTGAGGCAAGGTCGCACTGTGTAGCTTAGGCCGGCCCTGCGCTCACGTTGTAGCCCAAGCTGGCCTCGAACTCACAACGCTCCTCCTACCTCAGCCTCCCGAGTGCTGGGATTAAAGGCATGCGCCACCACGCCCGGCTGGCTCAAATAAATTTTGCTGCGTCACAGGTGGGAACTTCACCTCTCAGGGAGGAGAGCCCGTGTCTGTATCTCCCTTGCAATTGATGCTAAAAGAAGCCAGACGGGTGAGGGGGTACATAGAGAGTTTTCAGCGTATCTACCCGCTTACTAAACTTCCAATCTCCAATCGTAGGAGACAGATCAATCACTCAGGTCATCAGTTCACAGCCTAAAGGAAAGAGAAAAAACAAAGCCACTGGTTTTTGTTGCGGGGGAGGGGGCATTTTGCCAAAAGTTGTGCTGCTGCACCTCTAGGGGCAGCGTGGCCACTCTCTGTCCCTTCAACAAAACCTTTGATTATCTGTCCAAAGTGTAGACGAAGGTATGGTTGGGCCACTCGATGTAAATTTAAACCTGCTGTGGAAAGCCTTCCTATTCCAGAAGAAAAACTTCCAGCAGGACCTACAACAGGCCTGCCAAAGAGTAGAGGTGCTACAACCCAGACAGCTTCCCTGTGATGGCATGGCCCTGCTTGGCCTGGTAGTGGTTGGGGGGTAATGTGGTCCTGATTTGTGGTTTGCTGATCTTTTTTTTTTTGGCACTGGGGATCGAATTCACAACCTTGCGCCCGACAGACAGGCGCTTAAGCCAGTGAGCCAAACTCCTGGCCCCAGTTTTTTGAGGCAGGGTCACACAATGTAGCTCAGGCCCATCTTGCGCTCGCGTTGTAGCCCAAACTGGGCCTCGAACTCACAATGCTCCGCCTACCTCAGCCTCCTGAGTGCTGGGATTAAAGGCGTGTGCCACCACACCCGGCTGGTTTGCTGATTTTTTTTCACAAAATACTCTCACAAAAGACAATTTTAAATAACCAGTGTGACAACAACTAACCTGTGAAACTTCTAGAAATTCAACAGTTGGCTTTCATGAACTGATAATTGACTGACTCCAGCATATCACTCTCTCACCATGACTTTGTAGTGAGTCTTGATATCTGGTAGTATAAATTCTCAAGTGCCGTTGTTTTTCAAAATTATTTACTTCAGGGGTACTTGTTTCAAATTTGCGATTAATGTAACTCTATGTTTATTTAGGTCTTTTTGCTTTCTTAAGTCAATTTTAGTTGTCAACACACTGACACTACACTGAATTGCTAAATTTCTTGAGTTTGTTTCCAGAAGAAGGAATTGTAAATTTACATACTTTGGAGGAAATGGGAGAATAGTTTAGAACAAGATTAGGTAAAAAACCAACACTAATCTAGCTGGACCTCTACAGATCTTAAAGGATTATTTAACAGGAAGATAAAATTGATAATTAAAGAAAAAAAGCATTTAAAGGGCTTTTAGACACAGGAACAAAGGCTTCAGTTATTGCCTAGTGCCATTGGCCTATGGCATGGCCTCTGTATGTGACAACTACAGGTCTACAGGTGTGAGCAACGTTTCTCAACCTTGTAAAAGTGCTAAATTGATTTAACCTGGAGGGATGCAAAGCGTGTCTTTATTGCCACATGCAAATTGACTTGCTTTTGAGTTACAAATTTGTGATCAATTTAGGATAGTAGCCACAGGGGTGTGGAGGAGACTTCCTTCAATGGGTCAGAGAGACATCCCAAAATTTGATTTCTAGTCATCAGAGTCTAAAACCATTTCAGAATTTTGCCTTTAAAGACACATATAAGTGGTGTAAGGTACAGAGAACTCCCCTGGGGCCTGCCAAGCCTTTCAGTGGCTGCCCCACCGGCAGCACTGCAGCGCTCGGCCCAGGCCAGAAGGCGGGACATGGCTCAGGAGAACTGGGACACGGCTCTGGTGCGCCCAAGCCAACCTGGTTTTTCCCATTACCTACGCACATGCTTTATGCATCAAAAGTTTACACTGCACTATTAAAATTTTAAAATTCTAATAAAGATGTAACTACTGCAACAGAAAGATAATGCAATCAAATAAAGGCTAAAAAGAGTCCTTTGGAAAGATCTTCATACTGGCCAATCAAAGCACCCAGTCCAGTGCTAATTTGGGGTCAAGGGTATGCTTATGTTTTTCCAGGAAATGCTAAATGGCCTATCTGGGTGCCAATGTGTGCTGTTCAGCTATATCATGGATCCAAACCCAGAGAAGGAGTTGATTCCACCTCTCAAGAAGCTGATGCTCAGTCCTATGACAGTGATGCCTCGGAGACCGTGTCACAACTGATAGAAAAGGATGAAGCTAGAGCCAAACTTAATTGACCCAAGATGCCCAGAAGATGGTAACAAACAATAAAACCAGAAGTTTAACTAGATAAGGCTAAGTCCTATGATAAAAATGTTATAGATAAGATTTTGTCCTTTCCAAATTCTTTTATAAGAGATCTCTGCTAATTGACCTACAATAAATCTAACTAGTCTATTTATAATTACAAATTCTATGATTATAAAAATTAGCATAATTCAATTTGACCAAAATATATTTGAGTGCACTCTGATTGTGTAATATGTTTGTCAGTCTGCCTGTGTATCTGTTAGTCTGTCCAGTCTGTTAAGGTATTGTTGGGAGTCAGCTGAGCTAGTGATCGTTCACATCTGTGGAGCCGAAAGCACAAGTGCCCGTACAGGAGTGCCCAAGTGGCACAGAGCGCCTAGGAAACGCCCTGAGGGCATGGGGTGCTCAAGGTGACAGGTGTTTCAACCCCGAGGACATGGGGCGTAAGAAGCGAGCTAGTTCTGCAAAGGGGCATAAAATAGCCCCCCGGGAACTTAGAGAGTTCTTGCAGACACCAATAACTCTGTGTTTGTTTCTGTGTCTGTTCGAATCTGTACAGATCGTCTGTCCATGTTTGTCCATTTGTCCATTTTGTAAACAGCTGTTCCTTTTTATTTTGAGCTCAATAATTTTTCTCCTTTTTTACATTTTTGGATCATTTAATCAAAGTTTAATTTGGATAATAGACTTAAAAAGCATGCTTCCACCTGAGTTCCCAGTTAGTTCAAATGTTGCTAAAATTGGTTGTGTAAAAGTAATATATATTGTTGTTTATCATACCTTGAGAGTCTCTCACTGTTCAAAAATAATACATTAAATGTTATAATTGGGTTTTTCATAAGTCATAAAAAATTATTAAGATGAGTAAACAAAACCCCTTGCAGGGAGCTTGTTGGACAAGACTCCATTTGATAAATAAGAAAGCAGCTGCCTGGTAACATTTTAAACCAGTTCTTGTTTATTGATTGGAGGCCCCAATGATCTCCATAGCCTTAAGGGAGACACCCCAACTAAAGTTATATAAAATATTATTGAAATATGTTCACATTGGTCATCATCAAGTGAAATAAAACAATAAGGTTTTTGATTTAAAAATGCTCATACAAAGGTTTCATATGGCTATGAAAGTTTGTTATTAACCCCATGGTATATTTATGTATTCATGCCTCCAGATGCACAGGTCTTAAAAATGTAAAACAGATTGTTTATGGTGACAAACTTGTTTCAGATTCAGACCACAGCCTGTAACAAAACGTATAACATGTACATCCCACTAAGGGTCAACAAGATAGGTGAAAGCTTTTATGTATTAGACAGGGATGACTGACCATAAAGGGGGTATCTTATGTTAAAAAACATGCAAATTCAAGTATGTTTAAAAAAGTCATCATAATTGTCATGTTACAACATTAGGTATGGTTTTGTTTTCTAATTTTCTGTGTAAAATATGTAACAGTTTGTCAACATTTTATGGGTATTCAAATGTTAGGATATCCATGGTGGTTTTAAAAAATAATGGTTCTATTTTATGTTTTAAGATGTTTGATATTTATTTATTTATTTTTAGATGTTTGATATTTAGATAAGATGATAATGTTACGCTTACTGCCTCTATTACATTGTACTATTAACAACCTTTTCTTCTGAATGTTCAACAACTGAGCTTTAGAGACCAACAATTGGAGAGACGGATGGGCTAACAGGATAGCCAGTATTTTGGCCCTAGCCTTCCAAGGTCAGTGAGGACCCAGGACATTAGAGAACCTCTGCTGTGACACCCGATACTCAGTGAGTCCCTGGTCTTCTGATCAAGGAGACTATGAGACCACAGAGGAAAGTGATCGTCGATGTGTGGTGTGCCTAAGGAGAGTCACCAGGAGAAAAAATCTCCCAGGCTTTCACAAAAAGCAATTTGGTCAAGCAATGGCCGTGACTCATCCAAATGACTGACCCTGACAGGAACTAAGAGGTGTTATGTAGGGGTCCAAGACATTTCTTGAGGAGATTTAACTGACCTTGATAAATAACCAAAAACTGATTGTTTTTAAAACAGGTCTCACCTTAACTTGGTCTTGAATATCCCGCAGAAAATGTACAACTACTAAAGGTATATAAAACGATGCTAAAGGAATATGTTATAAAAGAAACTCAAATCACTAACATCTTCTGACAATTGCCAGCTACACTGGTAGCTGACTATGGTTATGAATTAATGGACTGCACAGGATTTCAATTGTGGAATGCAGGCACTGAAAATCTTTGGACTGAACTTAAAAAGATCTTCAGAGCTCTCCAACACGGCTCCTCCAGCTTCAGCTGACCACCCACCCTGTGCAACAACAACAAAAAAGATGGATATGTAGGGAGCCGTTGAAGTTGGAAAATGACCCACACGTGACCTTACCAAAGTGACAAGGAGCACCTGGGTCAACCACGTGAAGACGCTGCTACAGCCCAGCAAAACAGGAGGCTCCTAAACAATCCAGGCCTGGGTTGCTGGGCAGAGGGGCTGAACTTGACGTCATCCTTCCCTGTATATAAATAAACCTGCAGCAGTGGTTGAGCAGTTCCTTTCCTCGCATTAGGAGGGCGAGGGCTCCACCTGACTCCAGCTTTGTCTCTTTATTTTTCTCATCTTCTCGCGGTTCTTCACCCCAAGAACCTCAGGAGCCGCATGGGTCACGGCACCCCTCCCCACGGAGTCCCTGTGTGTTCCCTCCGCTGGCACCTGTGGCCCCCTTGGCACACAGTGCTCGAAGCTGTGGCTGGCCCCTTGCAGCTGGGGCCCCCGTCCCATGTGGCAGGTGCTTGGCATTGGCCTGAGGAGTGAGCGGGTGACAGTCACACGAGTTGCACGGTGAGACTGCTGTCCTGTCACCAGGGTGCCCCATAACCAGAAGCCTTGGCTTACAGGGCACGTGTGGCCCTTAGGAATCCCTCACAGGAAGGAACTGTTTTTCTTCCTTCCTTCCACAAACATTCACTGAGCACCTCCTAAGTGTGAGGCGCTGTGACCGTGCGGGAGATGGATCCCTGCATCCATCCTTGCGGTGGGCGGACACGCAGCAGGCCAAGTCAGGCCGGCGTGCTTTGTCTTCAGGCTGCGTTTCAGTCTGGCGGAGCCAGATTTCTGCACCGGTTCTGATGGTTCTGAGCCTCACGCTTGCCCCGGGTCCTCTGCAAGACCCTGGGCCCCATGGGGCCCAGAGAGAGCCAGCCGGGGAGCCGCGTGGCCGTGTGCAGTCCCTGGGGTGGGGGAAGCAGGTGGAGGGGGTACCTGCTCCTGAAGACTGGCCATACCCGGACAGAGGCCTCCTTCCCTGCTGGCCTCATGGTGGAGCCCTGGAGCCGCTGGCCGGCTTCTCGGCTTCGCACCAGCTCTTTCCTCACAAGAAGACAGGGAGGCTTTGAAGGAAGAGCCCGCTCCCAGCGCACAGATGCGGGAGACCGCTGGCCCTGGCCCTTGAGGGCGGTGAACTCCGGCAGGAGCCGTGGGGATTGGGGTGGGGTTGCAGGGGAGCTGCGGTGGGGTATCTTAAGGAAGAGAAGAGCGTCTTTCTGAGAGCAGACCCCGGCAGTCCCGAAGCCACTGACAGCACCCACTTCTCTGGGACTGAGCAGGAGCCCAGGATGGTCACAGGGTCACTGTGACCTTGGCATTTGCTTATCTGGCAGCCGAGTGGAAAGGAGAGGTCAGGAGAGGCACAAAGCACGCTAGCACCTTTTAGGGGGCTTGGAGGTACCTTGGGCCTTGTCTGTTGTACCAGACAGATCTGCTGAGGTCCTTTGGCCCTGGACACCCGAAGGTCACCACTGCAGATGGGTCAGACGGGGGCAGGAATTGCCCCCTTCAGGTCGGGCTCTGCATTTCAGCAGAGGGGACAAGGTGGCCTCATCTGTGTGATTGTGCGGTCAGAGGATGTTCCAGCCCCTCAGGGTCCTGCCATCGGGCTGCCCCACTTGCGGTCATTTCAGGACAACCCAGGGCCTTCTTTGCTGGGGAGGGGTGGGGACCTGTGTCGCTCTTGCCTGTTAATGAGGCCGAGTCAGGAATGCTTAATGTTCACTCGGGACCTTTGCAAGCAGCACGCCAGGCTTGCGTGCCGGGAATGCAGAGAATCCGGGGGAGAGCGGAACTGCTTTCCTGCCTGCCGTCCCCGTGGACCTGGACCAAGGCAGGTGCGACTGAGCTCCTCTGGGGGCCGCTGTCCTCTGTGACACAGCCGATGTCCACGTTTCCTGTGGCCAGAAGTACGCACAGTGCCTCTTTCCTCCCGTGGAAGGAGCGTAACATGCAGCCCGTGGGAAGCCATGGGCTGTGTCCACGCTGAGGGCGAGCAACTCCCCCGTGCCTCCGTTTCCCCTCTGTGCAGCAGGGCACAGGCTGACCCGAGGTTTAGGGAGCTGGAGGGGGAATGGTGTAGGCGGTTCCCTGGGGATCGCGCGGTGTGGAAGGGAGGCGCCTGGGTCTGCGCAGCGCCCGTGGGTGTCAGCGACACCTGGTCCTCCCGAGCATGAGCTTGCGTCCTCCCTAGGAGACCTTCACATTGTGTGAAGCAAACCAGACACACGGCTTAGGCATCTTATGTGAGAAACGCAAAGTGTAACTAAATGGAAGAGCTAAAAGGAATAAGAAGAAACAGGGAGACAAATGTTCTGTGAGTGGCAGGGGCAGCGGGCGAGGAGGGCAGGGCATGTGAGCTGAACGAAGACCAGGGACGCCATCACTGTCCTGCAAACATACGCTGGTGAAAATAAAAGTTTTAGAAAGGGGAAAGAGACGGGGTCACTTTCTCTAATGCTATCTGATACCGTGCTGGAAATTCTAGCCAGCGCAGCTCAGCAAGAAAAAGGACTACCAGGCGTCCAGGTTGGAAAGAAAGTAAACCGCTCCCCGCCAACGGGTACTGATTCCTGTCTTATGGCGTCTCTGGGAGTCTGAGACTCGTCCAGAGCAAGGTGTGTGTGACTGCGAAGCCAGCTGAGTGCCATCTTCTCCCAGGTGTATTTGCTTTCACATCATTACTATGAATTCTCCAAGTGAAATTTATTCCGTCAATTGGCTGATACAAACTTTGTCTTTTTCTTTTCTTTTTTTCTTTAAAGTTAACTTTGCCATGGGCCCTGAGCGGTATAGAAAGCGCGCTTCACGCCTGCCAGAGAAGGTGGGAATATTGGCTAAATGCGGCGGGAACGAGTCTGCAACTTGGCCGGACACTGCTCCACCAGGGCTCCCGCTTCTCCTGCACCACCTTGCCCGCCCCGCGCCCTGCTCCTTCCTGCCCTCTTTCCCAGGCAGTGTTGGGGACCAGACAGCCCCGCTGCCTGTCACCCCCAAACCACCGCCGCCCTGGCTTTCTGGTCTCTCACAGGCGCCTGAGGATCACGCATGGAGTTTCCCTTGGCGGGGACGATTTCCGTGTTTGCCCTCCTCTGGGCAACTGGGCCGAAGCTTGGGCCCCCCAGCCGGGTCGAGGAAGCAGAGGAATCGGAGCGGAACACGGGAGGCCGTGGCTGGAGCTGCTGGGAGCGAAACACCGCCCACTGTGAGCTCCACTCCCGGCGGAGACGGCGCCCAGGCCTGGCCCGAGCTCCCCACAGTTAGAAGCTCTGGCGCCCACGTCCCCACCCAAGCCAGCTGGTGCTGGACTTGCAGAGCCCAGGGACTGGCGGGAAAGCCAGCCGCTACCCCAGGGGGCCGGGCCTGGCAGCGTGCACAGGGCGCTCTGCGGAGCACAGGTGGCTGCATCGCGGGCTTGCAGCTGGCTTGGCTGACCCGCAGGGATGCTCCCCCATTTTCAGAGGAGCCCCCAAGAGAAAAAGCCAGCTTTAAACATCGGCCAGACCAGAGAGCGCAAATACAGCTTAGGAGGAGACAGGTCTGGGGGCCATTTCCTGCCTCTCCCCGGGTTTCCTTCCCCGTGTGACCCAGGCAGCTGGAGCAGAGGGTTCGAGGGAGGAAGCAAGCTGCGCTCTGGCAAACGGCCGCGGTGAGAATCAGGAAAACGACTGTGTGAGGTTGCCCAGTGCCCGACTTGCACAACCGCACAGGATGGTCCAAGTCAGTCAGGTGTGTCACTTTTTGCCCCTGTAAGAAAATAGGTTTGGACTGAGGTGGTGGGGGGTATGATTTGGTTAGTTGAGTGCTAAGTCAAGTTTGAGGTGTCGGTACAGTCTGGGGCTGAGCGTTGAAATTACTCTGACGTTGATGTGTGTTTACATTTCGTGGGCTTCGAGCGTGTCTGTAGCACGAGGGGAATGGAGCGGCCGTGGAACTGCACTCCCCGTGCTCACCCGGGGTGGGGGAGTCATGTTCAGGGGCCACTGGGTGGCAAAATAAAGCGTGTGCTGGCTCCGCACAGAAAGCGGGCAGAGGGAGCGGCTTGGAAGCGGTCAGTGGGCTGACTGCAGACGTCACAGGGCTGAACAGTGGTCAGAGGAGAGAACGTAAAACCCTCTGAGGTTGACCTGAAGGTCAGCTTTCTCTGAGGTGATTAATGAATAGTTTATGCAGAGGTAAAGGTTGGCAGAAAGTAGACGGTGAACGTTCACGCCCTGTGCTAGACCGTTGGGTTGAAGAGTGGCCAAGGATGAGGGGGGTTCCTGGGAAGGGAGGAGGGAGAGTCCATTTGAACCCTGGAGAGACCCATTGGTCCTCTGGGGGAGAGAAGATAAGGCCGAGTGGGCACCAGGGTGACAGTGTCATCCCCAGGGCCACCATCTCCAGCGTGGGACCTGGTGGTCCTCTTCGGGGAAGACTTTAGGGAGCATCCAAAAGGCCTTTTGTGTTTTTGAGGTAGAGTCTCGCTGTGTAGTCCAGGCTGGCTTCCAACTCACAGTGATCCTCCTGCCTCAGCCTCTCCTGAGTGCTGGATTATTTGAAAGGAGCTCTTAACTGCAAGGTTCCTTTGCTGCAGGCAAGCACCACTGAGCCCCGAGAAAGCCCCGGGACTGTCGACTTGGTTGAGGGAGATCCTCCCTGGGTGACGTGGTGAACACCGGTGTCCACGGGGCCTGTGGGGTGCCTGCCCAGTCCTGCTGTGCAGTGGCTGAAGATGGGCTCGGTGCAGGTCGCCGAGCCGGCACGGCTCTGCAGCTGGGCGCCTGCCCCGCCTCCCGCACTTTGGAGACTGCCTGGGCCTGCCCCGGGGCAGGGCTTCCAGGGTTCTGCCCGTCACAGCACACTGAAAGATTTCCCTTCCCCGCTGGGGCAGCAGCAGGGCTTGGGGCCTCGGGCAGCAGCAGGGACCGGGCTGCAGCATCTTGGGGTTCTCCGTCAGGGGTGCATCTCAGGCTGGGCGCCAACACCGTCCCACACCCACCCGCCTGGGGACCTTGTGGTCGTGGCCCGCGGTGTGCTTGACGGCCCGGCCGTCCGTGTGCTGGCACCATGCTCCGTTCCTCTGGAAACCGTGACACCTGTGCCTCTTTGAGAAAGAAAAACGGGAACTAGAGGTAGGTGTTTACTTTAGAAAGGAAATCTGTTTTTATAGGGCGGAGACAAGCAGGCCACGTACCCCGACGCTCTTTGTAAATCACTTTTTTTCCCATTTGCTGCTGAGGAAAGCTAAAGGACTCGCTGTGTTTTGGGCACTCAGGAGTTTGAGGTCGCTAAGGCGTTAGGTTAAGGCGAGGTGGCCCTCGGGCCGGGCCTCCCCTTTGGGCAATGAAGCACTGCGTCCCTCAGTGTGGAGAGCCGGAGACGTGGACACTCGCAGCACCGTCCCCTCCAGAACCGGGAGGCCGCTCCAGATCGGGAGAAGCTGGGAACACGGCGGTTTGGGGCTAATGGTGCTCATGAACCGTGTGTGTTAATCAGTGCGGATAAAACTGACCCCCAAGTAAACCTTAGAGTTTTAAATTCTGCTCCTGCCCAAGCTCGGCTTCTTGCTCAGTGCACGCTCACGTCCGGCGTGTGAGACACTAACTCCTGTCTCCCTTTGTATCGTGGTTACCATAAAGACACAGCAGCAGACTGAGCTGTTTCTCCTCTGGAGCCACACCCTGGGGACCCTGAGCCTGTCAGCGGTGCGGGAAAATGCCTCTCGGAGATGCAGCACCGATAGGAAGACCGTGCTCCTGCCACCCAGCAGGCTCTGCGTGTGTTATTTACTGCTTCCGTCTGTAAACTCTCTCTCCTGGCCGCTCAGGACCAGTGGGTAGAGGCCAGTTCTGTCCTCTAAGGCCGGTAGAAGCTATGTTCACTAGAGAAAAACCTTACCTTGTTAGAAGAGTCTGTGACTCACACCCTCCTCCCTGGTTGGCCCGCGCTTTCGGCAGGACTGTCACTGGAGACGCAGCGGGCTTCCGCGGGGTGGGGCCCACACGCACCCGGTGTCCCGGGAAGGCGACGTGGAAATCCCCCCCGCCCAGGCACTCAGTGCTTTGGAACAGGCCGGGGTCTCCATATTACAGCCGTGATGCAGGGTGGAATGTCGTTCCTTTCCCGTCTTCTCTGGAGATTTGTAGAGTGCTAGGAAGCACAAAGGCGTTTGGGCTCAGGACCCCAGCTCTGGGCTCAGGACCCCACCTCTGTCACTTACTGTGTGGCTCTGGGGGAGTCGAGCCACTGGCCTCAGCTTGTTTGTTAGTTTGATGGGATAGAATGTTTGTTTTGTGGGGCTGCTGTGAGGCTGAGGCAGGAGGGCGCTGGAGTCCTCGTTCTCCCGAGGCCCAGCCCACCTTTCCGTCTGCTCACCCGGTACCCGGCAGGGACAGAGGCCGTTCACAGCAGACTCACTGTCGTCCTCTCACTCACAGCGCTATGAGTGCGTCCTCCTGACTAAGCCCTGGAATATTTTTTGAGGGCAAATGCTTATTTATTTATGAACTCTGAGCATTTAGAACAAATTTTGTTTATCTGAAAAAGTCTTTATTTCACTCCCATTTTGAATATTTTTTCTTTTTCTTTTTTCCTCCTGCCCCCCCAATCCATTTTATTTCAAGGATAAAAAGAAAGAAAGAAAAAAGAAGAAGAAAAAAGTACAACAAAATTTCAAAACATGTCAATCGGGGGCAACACCCTTTTAATGGCCTCTCTCCCCCAACGTCTTGTTCTCAAGATTCTTCCACACTGTAACATAAACCAACCCTTCAGTCCTTTCCTGAGCAGACGCTGCTCCACTGTGTGGATGTGTTGCATTTCATGTGTTCATCAGCTGGTGAGCAGCGGGGCCTTGGCACTTCCTGGCTGCTGTGAACAGTGCTGCTGTGAGCACTCCTGTCTGAGGTCCGGCGTCAGTGTCTATTTCCGTTCCTCTGGGGTTTGTACCCAGTTAGCAGCCACACTGCCAGGCCGCGTGGTAGCACCACATCGAGTGTGCTGGGGACCCGCCACGCCGTCCTCTGAGCTCCCACTTCGCTGCCCACTTCGCATTCCCCGGGCAGAGCAGGGGCCAGATCTCTTCACCTCTCCACCCTCACTCATTACTCGTCTGCATTTTACAACTGTACCCCCAAGAGGTGGTTTATATTGGCTTACAGTTTCACTCACGGTGATAAGGGAATCTGTTTCTCAACATCCTTGCCGATGTGGGTAGTTTGTTTTAAAAATGATAAATTTGCAAGTAAGCATTTTTAAAATTTGCTTTTCTCCGAACACGTCCTCAGGTTTTTGTTTCATAGCCACAGTTCCTCTCTTCTGGGCGGTCCGCCCACGGGCAGTGGTAAGAGCAGCGCGCGGTTCATCTCGTCAGCCGCCCGGATGGAGACTGTGCAGAGGCGGCAGGGTCATGGCGGCGCTGCCCTCCTCCGTGCACGATTCCACTGATGTTTGTGGCTGAATGTGCTGCTGGGAAGCAGGGCCAGCTAGAGAGGGTCACTGGGGTGATGCCCTTCCCCTGCGTTCTACTCCTGCCCACCATCAAGTGAGGGATTGTGCTCCTCCAAGCCCGTCCACCATGTTGTTTCTGCCTTGGAACCAGCTGACCATGGACTGTGTCCTCTGGAATCATGAGCCAAATTAATTCTCTCCTCCTTTAAATTGCAGGTGTCAGGTATTTTGTCCCAACAATGGGAAAGCCATCCAATACAGGGAAGTACTCTCTTGGGGGTATTATGGCAAGGGGAGTCAATGAAGGAAAAGTCTCCAATTTTCATCTTTTCAAGCAAGGAAATAAATCTTCATTAGTCAAACTCTAAGGGCCGGGTGTGGTGGCCCATGCCTTTAATCCCAGCACTCGGGTGGCTGAGGTAAGTGGAGCATTGTGTGTTCCAGGCCAGCTTGGGCTACAACGTGAGTGCAAGGCTGGCCTGAACTGTACATAGTGTGACCCTGTCTCAAAAACCTAGGGCTGGGAGTTTGGCTCAGCAGCTTAAGTGCCCTGCCTGGTAGGCGCAACGTTGTGAGTTCGATCATCTGGTGCCACCAAAAAAAAAAAAAAAAAAAAAAAAAAAGGTCAAACTCTTAAGTGGAATGGCCACACAGAGAACTGACCCAGGCTGGCATTTTGATGGTATAGAATGCTTTCCACTCATGGACCACATCCCCATCACACAGCCCACTCCTACCCAGTCCCAAGAAAACTCACCCCATCCCAGGGAGGGACGTCTTCATAGTCCTATGAGGTGTATGTTATCTACACGAAACCACTTATTTCGTGGATATTTTCTATGCTTTTGGAAAAATAAGCTGTATAATTAATTTTCCCCACCATGCTTTTCTGAAAATCACCACACCACAGATTGTGCTCCACCTAGTAAGTCTGAATATGCAAATAAAAATAATTTGGTAGCAATTAAGTTTGGAAGGCAACATTTTTTGATGGATTTAAATTTGTCTTTTCCCTTGAGGGAACTCTACAAATTTACCCGTGGAAGAAAAACAAAATGATTTCCATGGTAGCTTCCCCATGGCACTGTGATTAGGGAACAGATGCCTTCTCTTTCTGAGCAAGGACAAAGAATCATTTCAGTTAATAAAATCACAAATTTCAGACCCTGCTCCAGGAGACTGGGGCAAGTTCAATAGAAAGACACTCATCTTTTGTGGTGCTGTGGTTGCTACTGAATTTAATGGGAAAACAGGATTGTAATACACAGTGTCTTCTTTAAATAAAGCATTAAATCCCTAGTCTGTTAATTAATGAGCTTGATCTCAATGTTTTTGAACTCCAGAATCTAGGACACGTAATTACTATGGATGTATTCGTGAAAACAAACGTTATCCCTCCCAGCCTGTGGAATGCTTCATGGTGAGTAATCTTTGTCCGCCCCAGTCCCTTGTACAGATTGACCCCTTAAGATGGTGGTGAAAGCCAGGCAGGGTGGCACATGCCTATAATGTCAGCACAAGGGAGGCTGAGGCAGGAGGATTGCCTTGAGTTCAAGGTCAGCCTGGAATGCATAGTGAAACCCTGTCACACACACACAAACATGATGATGATGAGAAAGATGAAGGAAAAGATTATGCTGTGGATGAGGATGATTGAGGCTAGGTATATTTTATTAAGTTTTATCAAGTGCCAGGAATATTACTTGCTTTAATCTTCATTCCAACCAAGCGAATAAGGGGTCTTATGATTCCCAGTTGACAGGAAGGGACGTAAGTCTCAGGAAGGGTAGGCTATGAGGGTCACGCGGCTGACGAGTGGCAGACTCGGGCGCGCCCCCCTCCATGACCACGGACTCTGCAGGACTAACTCGTCCCAGCTCCGCGGCTGCGCATCGCGTTTCCAGCTCCTCACAGGTCCCTCGTCTTCACCCCGGTGGACTCAGGCAAGCTCCTCCTCTGACAGGGTCATCTTCCAAAAAATTCCCTGACACCCAGAGACACAGGGGTGTCTGCAGCGGGCGGCTCAGGCTGTGGGTCCCAGCCGATGCTCACGAACTGGAGACGCCCTGTTTATCCTGGGTGCATTGGTATTAGATACCTCAGGTGGCTTTCTGTGACTCGCCTGTTCTTGT
Source organism: Dasyprocta punctata (assembly GCA_004363535.1). Taxonomy (NCBI): domain Eukaryota; kingdom Metazoa; phylum Chordata; class Mammalia; order Rodentia; family Dasyproctidae; genus Dasyprocta; species Dasyprocta punctata. The sequence goes on along the minus strand of RJWM01006851.1, from coordinate 65,909 downwards.
CACTCGAAAAGATGATAAACTGCACTGTTTCTCCTAGAACTGCAACCCTCTGGACAATTAGAAGTACCAGCCTGGTGTGGTGGTGCACGCCTATAATCCCAGCACTCGGGAGGCTGAGGCAGGAGGATTACTGAGAGTTCAAGGCCAGCCTGAACTACATAGTGAAACCCTGCCTCAAAAAAAATAAAATAAAATAAAAAATAAAAAAGCACCATCACTTTTGCTCACTTTTGCGTGGCGTTGGTGACTCTGCGGATGAACCTGCCCTGCCCACGGGCGTCCTGAGAACTGTCCGTGGTGATGCCTGCTAAACCCAAGTCCCAGCAGGCCCAAAGCCCAAGTCCCAGCAGGATCTTCCGGGTGTCAGAGCTGGTGCTGAGCTCCTAAGTCACCTCTTTCCTCTCCTTCCCTCTGTCCCTTCTCTCTCTCTGTCACTCTCTCCTTTCTTCCCTGAACATGAATTTCAGAGATATTAAGAGAAACATGCAGCTATTTATCTCACGTATCCCCTTATGCTTCGAATTTTGACATTCTAATTTCCCCACGCCTACGCATAGTTCCATGTTTATCAAGGGTTGCTGCCGGCCCTTTGGACCCGATTCTGGGCTGTCTGGAAGATGCTTGGGGTGTTTAACGTGGCCAGGAGGAGCTGGCGGGGGCAGGTGTGAGCCTCCAGTCATTATGAACAGGATTTCCTCGTGAAAAGCAAGAGTTGCCTAAAATAAACACGAAAGTCTAACTGCTCTCAGTACGAACCTAATGTTAAACTAATTTCTTGTCTTTTTTTCCATCGTGTTTACTTGTTAGAATGAATGGAATCTTTAGATCGTTTAGGGGGTTCGCAGGAAACATTCTGAAACAGCTGTGTGTGGGGGTACCTTGGGGGGCGCTGATGCTCTTGGGGTGCACACCTGGAAGAGCCCTGGGAAAGCAGGGCCGTGGGCGCGGGAAGTGAATGGACCTCGCAGAGCAGGGATGCGCGTGGCTGGGCACTGTCGCTGAGGTGTCCCTGTGAGCGGTCACTGACGGCCGCCGTGCTCAGCAGCGGGAAACGCGGACATGGTGATGTCCATGAACTCCTTCCCGCGTATCCAGTTGGCCGGATTCTCTTTTTGTTTTTGTTTTTGAGACAGAATCTTGCTGTGTAACACAGGCTGGGTGTACCTGAACTTGTGATCCTCCTCCTCACTCAGCGCCCCCGGGTGCTGGGGTTACAGGCCCGGTGCCCCCATGGCTGGCCCAGATCGGCTTGAGTGTCACAGTCCGTGTCCTCCCAGGGGACAGCCCTCGCAGGATTCTGGGGAGTGAGGCTGAGCAAGGCCGCGCCTGCTTCCTCCCCTGGTCTCCGACCCTAACGTTGAGGACACAGCTCACACAGTGGTGACGGGCTTAGGCTGGCACCTAGGCCTTCCGGTGTCCCATCTCCAATGTGGCACTCCTGCCTGCCTTTGAGGGTCATCCTGCTGCATTCAGACCACGGCTCCTAGAGGCGCACAGTATGGCAGCAGCGGTGGATGCCCGGCCCGTGGTTCCCTGGCTCCCTCCTTTCCTGTGTCCTGAGCAGCACCTGATGCAGAGGGCGAAGCGCCTCGCCGTGCACGGTGCTCCTGGAGCACACCCAGAGGGAGGTGAGTCACTGTGCTGGAAGTCGGCGCTGGTGTCCAGGCTGGGCGGGCAGTCCCGGCGGTCACAGGCAAGAGCGTCCACCTGGCTGGAGCGCCAGCCGGTACCTATGGAGGCTCTCCTTGCTGTGCGGCTGTGAATGCTTCTCGTCCTCTTCCTGGGAAAATGAACAAGTGCGCATCTGTCAGGCTGGCACTCGGGGCCATGCCCACCTGCTCAGGCGGAGATGCCAGGACTCTTGGAGCAGCTGAGATCTGGAGACTTTTGTTTTGTTTTGTTTTTTTGGGACAGGGTGTCGCTATGCAGTTCAGGCTGGCCTTGAGCTCACTTCATAGCCTCAGGCTGGTCTCAAACTCACAACGATCCTCCTGCCTCTGTCTCCCAAGTGGTGGGATCGCAGGTGTGCACCACCACACCTGGCTAAGGAGACCATTCTGTGGACTATTGTCCTCTCCCCATTCCACCTGGAGGAGGCTGTGACAAATGGCCATGACCCCTCCATTCCATGGAAGCTTTGCATGTTGACTCTCACCTGTGGCATTGCCTTAGGAAGCAGTCCTGCTTGACTGTTTTTTTTTGGTACTGGGAATCGAACTCTGGACTTTGCACTTTACCAGGCAGGCGCTTATGCCGCTGAGCTATTTCCCGGGCCAGCAGTCCTATTTTTAAAATGCACACCTTTGGTAGGGGATTTGGAAAGTTTCAGGGGTTCCTTGACTGTTTTGGCTGCGGTAACCTACCCAGAGGTCAAGAAACCAACACAGCTGAGTGTGGTGGTGCATGCCTGCAATCCCAGCGCTGAGGCAGGAGGATCGCCGCGAGTTTGAGGCCAGCCTGAGCTGCACAGTGGGGCCCTGCCTCAAAACAAACAAACAGACAAATAAATACCAATGCAAGCTTTCTGTCCTACCATCTATCAGGCATGTCCAGTCCAGTCCTGCACAGGAGGCCACATCCCCAGGGAGCTCTCTGAACCCAGCAGGTCCTGTGAGCTGGACCTGGGCAGGACCCCCACCCTGCCCCACTGTAGCAGGGAGCTGTGGGAGTGCTTTGGCTTCCTGAGGATTGCTTTAGATGCGGAGACCCTCGAACGGCCTGGGCAGTCTCCTTTCTCCAATGCACGGCTCTCCGAGTACACAGAAGGAGGTGCTTCGGGAGTCTGCTTTTGGCACACTTGCCGCCATATTGCCAGGTCAGCTTCTCTTGGGACAGTGATTAGTTCAGGAATGAGCCAGGGATGTGCAATGATGTGGTCACCGGGACTCCTGGGGAAGACATGGTCACTCTCCTCCTGCTGGATGTGAGGGAGTTGCATCGATCGCCTTGGCCGGCCACGCCCCCAGGCCGGGGCCAGCACCCAGGATGTGAAGACAGAGCCGCAGAACAGATGCAGGAATCCGATCCTGGTGACAGCATCGCAGTCCTGGGTGAGTCGCACCTGAGGTCACACCGCAGCGAGCCAGGAAGCTCTTCAGCGGTTTGAGCAGCGCTTCCAGTCCTAACTGGCCCGTGGGGGAGCGGTGCTGGCGGGAGAGAAGCAGAGTCTCCTGTGGATGTTTCACGTCAGACCAGGGAATGGATCAGGCCACGGGGAGAGTTTTGAACCGCTCCTGCTCCCTCTCTCAAGGGACTCCTTCCAGAGCAGCTTGCTGTGGGTGTGTGTACGGAGTGCGTGTGACATATGTGAGTGTGAAATGGTAAACGACCCTAAGAGGAGGGTTCAGAGGCACCCCAGCCCGACCAAGGTTGCCTTGGACTAAGAGTGGAGCGGGTTCCAGCATCCACTGCCCCGCCCCAAACACAGTGGCTCGTCCTTTCCTCCGGACCGGCGTGTGCCCGAGGCCCCTGCACACAACTCTGCTGCTGATTTTATTCAGATGCTGAACCCTCAAACCCCCGGGGGCCGCTGGCGGTGCTAGACTTGCTGATTCCCTTCCCCTGGTTCTCCCCTGGGGGTCTGTGCAGGCTTCTCTCTTAGGGTCTGTGACCTTAGTCATACAATGAAGGAACTCAAGGCGAAAAGTCACAGCACGACTCCCCTGGACAAGGACCGATCAAAAGGATGCAGAAACGTAAGTGAAATGCAGACTGTCCGGCGGGAAGTGGCTGCCAAGGAAACAAGGCCTGTGACACCTGGCGGTTTGGTCCTCCCTGCCCCCTCCCCAGTGCCGCCACCTCAATCTCTTCTGTCTGTCTTCTAAACAAGACCGACAACAGCTTCATTCTCTCTGCACAGGGCTGGTCCAGCACAAGCACAGCAGTGTGAGCGAGCTCCCAGGTTACACCCTATGCCGCAGAAGTGAAAGGCAGTGAAATGGAAAGCAGGATCACGAGCACAGGGACTGGGGAGACAACTCAGCGGCACAAGCATCTGCCTGGCAAGTGCAAGGTCCTGAGTTCAATTTCGGGTTTAAAAAAAAATTCACAAGCGTAGTATCTTTAGTTGAAATGTGCCATGAAGCCATGAGACAGACTTTTGATGAAGGGCTTCCTCCTGTGGCCCCAGAGATGCTGGCTGGATGGGGGAGAACAGGGAGGAAGAAGAGAAACGATGACAAGGAACGTGGCCGTTCCCTGGCTTCTCGGGAGAGAATGTGCCGTCTTGGTATCAGAGAGAGACTTTGGAACAGGACCAGGTGGCCGGGCACTGGGTGCGACCCATCCCCGAGAGACACCCTTCGCTGTCTTAGAGAATCACTAGCCAGGCAGGGCTTTCTGAGGCTTCTCAGCTGCAGCAGCTGCTAGTGGACTGCGGTGGGCCGTGAGTACTGAGCAGGGGGCGAGGGTTTCTCAAAAGGCTGAACAACCAACACAGAATGGAGCCCGCAGAGCACCCTACAGAGCACGAAAACGTTACAAGAGGCAGGAAACTCCTAGCAAGTCACCTGCCTGCGTCACATTCATTGATATTTCTTGGCCCAGGTTACCTGCGGGACGCGCATTCTTGCTAGTGATGCAGGAAATGCGCATGTAAAGCAACGCGGATGCTGTTTTACACCTGTGAACTAGCAAGGATAAAAAATAGCTTAAACCCTGTGCGAGTGTGGCTCCAGGCAGGTGGACCGCTGGCCCTCCCATAAACTCTGTCCGTCTTTCCAGGAAGCAGGTGACGATGGAGGACAAGCTCATTTCCAAACAACTCATTGTCAGGGGTACTGACCTAAGGAGTGACCCCAAAGAGAAGATTTCTGGAAGTTGTTGGTCTAAACAAGCTTCCCAGTCACATGATTCATAACTGAAAGAACCTGGAAATAGCCCGAAGGTCAAAAAATAGAGGCACAGAAGAGCAAAGCGTGGCGTGTTTCACTGACAGGATGGGGTTAGTTGCGGTGAGATGTGTGCACTCCCAGCGCCATCTGAGGCGGGAGCAACGCGTGCTGCCCGCCGGCCCTGGCACTCCTGACCCTGGCCCCGGGCCATGCACACAGAGTGGACACGCTTGATGTTTTCTGGGGCTTGGGTGAGGCCGGGACTAACCCTGTCCCTTACAATGTCCAGCTGTGGAGCTCGGCGCCCTGGGCCGCTGAAGCCCCTGGAGTTGCCGGAGTCAGGGATATTAGGAGAGGCCCCACACTCTGGGGGCCCAGGGGGTGCGCAGGGGCTCACTGGGCCTCCGCAGGCGTGCGGTGCTGCTCACTGCCAGGTCCCTGCTGAGCACGCCTCTCCTGTCTGTCAGCCGGTCGAGGGGCAGCTCAGGGAAGGGGGAGCCTTGCACCCCAGCTGAAGCCCAGGCCTTCGAGGATCTTGGCTCCCCAGTGCCGGGTCACGCCCCCCACCTCTAGCCTGTCCCCTGTGGGATGTGGGTCTCGGCGTCCCCTGAGTGACCCAGGCTGCGTGTGCAGGAGAACTAACTGCCACGAGGCCGGCCCACAGGACGAGTCCCCTCATGGCTGCCTTTTAGAGACTGCTCTGAGCTACACTTGCTCTTTGCAGCCCTTCCGTGAGAGTCCCAGGGCCCTGACACAACGGGAAAGACCTGGAGCAGCACGGATCATGCCTCCTGCTCTGTCTTTCCGTGCCTGGATCCCGCTTCTCCTCACGCATGGCTCCCGGGCCTGCACCTCTGTGAGGAAAACAAAAACAGAAACAAAGACAAAAATCCCAAAAACCTCCCCTGGCCGTGTCAGGCTTTACTGTCTGGAGAACCCGGGGAGAGAAGGTTCAGAGTGCATCTCTCTGTCAGCGCCGTCTCGGCCCTCACCCACCTGCGACGCTCCCGATCCCGTCCCCACACAGCGTGTCCCATTCTGTCCTCCCCCACCCCCAGTTTCCTAAATCTGTCCGAATGGCTGTTAAAGCTGAAAGCTGCCTGATGTAGGAAAGAACCAATTTGAGGGAAATTTGATTGAAGATGGAATTTACAGTCGGGTCTGAGACTTCACAACGACCGGACAGTGGGGAGCAAAATGCTTTTCAGAAAGTGGTCAGGTTCCCGCTTAGCATGAGAAGTTCTGTTGGTCGGGGGAAAAGCTGTCACCTGCGTCCCTGACACTTTCTCCTTTTTCAGTACGGAGCAGCTGGGGGTTGAACCTCGGGCTAGGCAAGCGCCCTACACTGAGCCCTGGCCCCGCCTCGTGTGACCCCGACGCGGCACAGCCCAGCCCCGGCCCTGCTGCTCTGCGGGAGCCTGCAGGCTCCGTGAGCTCTTTTCGGGCTCTTTCCGGCCTGGTCTCTCGGTGGCATTGAAGGCTCCTGACCACTTCCTCCGTCCAAACCTCTCTCCTCCCTTCCCAGTCTCAGCGCTGTCTGCAGCTGGGCCGGCTCGGTCCTCCAGCGTCCTCTTTTCTTCTGGCGAGTGTCCCCCAATTCCAGCCTGGTCCACCCGTTCACACTGGGTGTGTTTCCACCGGGGTCTTCCCTCTGCGGTCCGCCCTGCTGTGGACTTGCTGTCCCCTGCTGGACCTCAGGCTCCACCTTGTACTTCCGCTCTAGAGTTCCTGACAGCTATGTCTGCTGAGTGGAGCGCTCGCCATCTGCTGGGCCCCGTGCGGGGCTCCGAGGGTGCATTTGTCCTCTAGGTGACCTTGGCCCTGTGCAGCACCTTCCCATAATGCAGTGGGGTGCGTCTGTGGAGCCATGGGAAGTGAAAGTGTGTCACATCAGAGGCAGGTCGTGAGAGACCGCAGCTTCCGCCTCTGTCACCTGCTCTCAGCTCGCAGCCCTGGGAGAGTCCTGTGGTCTGATTGCCAGGGCAGGACGGGCCCTGGGCTTGGGGAAGCAGGCCCTGCAGCCCACAGTCCTGGCCAACCGCGGGGAGACCCGGAGCCAGAATGGCATGGACACGGTGCTCGGGCTCCTGGCCCTCGGGAGCTGGGCGAGGGATCAAATGTCTGGTGCTATGAGCCGCCAAGTTTGGGCTTCACGTGTCACACAGCACAGGCCGACTAGTGCAGTCCACACGGGGTTTCCGGGCCGGAGGAAATGAAACCAGTGATAGAGGTAGGAGAGGAGAGCGGGCACGGACCTGGGACCGGCGCGGGGCAGGGAGGCAGACGGCCTCGGAGAGGGTGACCCGAGGGACGGAAGACGGGAAATCGCCGTGTGCCACCCTGCCTCGCCAACTCAACTTCTATAAACGTGGGATGGCAGTGACTCTGGGAAGACACAGAGAAGGGGCCAGGAGGGGCGTCACGGAGGAAATCAACCCTGACGACACGGAACCAAGTCTTGGCCTGATGTTTGCTCTGACTAATTTTTCTTCTATTTTAGCCGGCCTCACCACTTTCATTGAAAGCAGATATGATGACTGGGTCCTAGGCCCTCGGTCAATTGATTTTTTGTTTGTTTTTTTGAGACAGGGTCTTGCTGTGTAGTCCAGGCTGGCCTCAAACTCATGGTGATCCTCCTGCCTCAGCCTCCCGCGTCCCGGGATTCCAGGTGCCACCACATTCAGCCACAGGCAAATACGTTTTAATGTGAAGTTTCATGTCGATGTTAGCTAAGTGTGTAGTTTGCAGTGTATTTGCTTTCGTCTCACCTATCATCTTTGGGCGTCCCAAGGACTCCTCAGCGGGATGTGTGCCGGCGGCTCTTCCAGCTGTAGCCCACTCTTGTTTGACAGGAACCTGTGGGCACAAGGCTTGGGGCGGACAGAACTGTGTAAACACAGGGTTAAACCTCGGTCCGGCGGTCCTGTGTCCCAGAGCGGGGGCCGTCACGAGTGCTTCTTGGTTTTCTCCATTTCCCTGGCGAGCGCAGGCTCGGGGCGGGAGGAGCCGGCAGCGTCTCCCCTGGCCTCTGCCCGCTGCGCCTTCCTGTTGGCCCGCTGATTTCAGGGTGCTGCTTGGTCCTGCAGAATCCGACCTCCAGGGGTCCAAACTGTCTCTGGGTTTGTCGGTCCAGGCTTTTCTTGCTGCAGGGGCAGAGCGAGAACTCTTCCACCCCTTACTTTGAACATTTCTATGTAATCACACGTGCAGTGAGTTGTCCCAGTGAGCGACCGCGGGCAGCGGGGAGGATGACGGGGTGACCCGGAGAGGAGATGGGGTTCGGTCCCCGAGAGGCCTGAGGGGCTGTTTCTCCTCCGAGAGTGCCAGCCATCAGGGCGATGCTAGGTGAGCAAAACGCCGCCAACAGAGCTCGCCGGCGCGCACTGAGCGTCTCCGCGGGGGGAGAGGGAACAGCAGGAGAGCGGCAGGCTGGCCCCGGAGCTGGCCGAGCCCGGGAAGCGCTCCCTGCTCACCCGTCCACGCTGCGGTCTGCCAGCCCTCCTCACAGAGTCTGCGAGTCTTGGTCTGGCAGTGGAACCACCCAGTACCGTCCCTCACTCCTGGCCAGGGCCCCCCACTGCATTTCTGGGGAGCAGAAGGGAGTGGGTCTTATTTGCATCCAATCTGGCTTTTAATTGGCCTGTTTGAGCAGCTGAGTTGGGCCTCATTATTGACGTGGCTGGTTTAGTCCTGCTGCTCTATCAGCTGTTCTGTTCCCCCTTCTCCCCTTCTTGTTTTGGAGTTTTTGAAACTTTGTAGTATTCCATTTAAATTTATCTATCAGGTTTTTGACTAAGTCTCTTTTTTTTAAACCTATTCTATGGATTACAACATTAATTTATAATCTTCTGTGGTCTAATAAAAGCTAATATTTATCACCTCGAGTAAGCTATAGAGACCTTTATAACGTGCAGATTCCAGTCCCTCATCCTTTGTAGTGCCATTTTACACTTCTTAATCTTCATACACTAAGGCTGGGGACTTAGCTCAGTGGCACAAGCACCTGCCTGGCAAATGTGAGGTCATGAGTTCGATCCCTGGTACCAAAAAAAAAAATCTTTATATGCTAAAACCTCTTCCCATACAATGTGGTAAATTTTGCTTTAATGGTCATGTACGTTTTAAAAAGTTGGAAGAAAAACTGTCTGTTTTCTTACTGTCAGTGTAATCTGATTTAAATCAGACTGTCTGAAGGTGAACGTTTCCTTTCATTTTTGTCCGTTCCTCCTTGTCAAGCTGTGTGGAAACTGTCCATCCTGTCGTTACGTGGACCTTTACCGTTTCTGCTTCCTATTTAACATCTGGATTTTATGCCCTCTCTCTTGTAGTACCAATGATAGGACTGCAGGTTGGTAGAGCTCCTTTGGTGGTAATTTGACTATAGCTATCTCATTTAAATGTGCAGAATCCTCTAGAGTCAGGACTTCTCTGGATTTATTCTCTAGGGAGGTCGCAGTCTGGATCCTTAGGCCCTCTGAGAATTCGTATGTTAACATTGTAATTCCTGCAGTGATGGCTTTAGGAGGTGAGGCCTTCGGGAGGTGCCTGGGGCTGCTGACGAGGGGCTCCAGGAGGACCTCTGATGCTTCTGCCTGTGAGCACACAGCGAGAGGAGCCCCTGCTAGACCCTGAACCTGCCAGTGCTTTCGTCTTAGACTTCCCAATCTCTGCAGGAATGAGAAATGCATTTCTGTTGTTCATGAGGTACCTAGACTGTGGTTTTTCGTGACAGCTGCCTGAACAGACTAAAGTATGGTATTGTCATACATGTGCCCAAAGACGAATGTACAGAAGTGTGCAGTAGCAGCAGAGGGCCGAACGCTCACACATCCTCTCATCTGGACCAGTCACATAAACCGTACTCCCATCACACAGTGAGGAGCCTGCAGCCATAAAAATCAAAGAATTATAACTGCGTGTGATCACTGGCACCATCTCTGGGTGAACTGGTCAGCAGAAGGCAGTCAGGATCACAGATCACGTGGACGAACTCTCATCTGCGTGTTAAACAGCCGCCGAGAATATTCCTGACACTCTGTAAGAAGCCGGTGTTTCCGTGTCCAGAAGGGCGCAGCAGAATTGGGAGCACAGTCGCACAAGGTGTAAGGAAGACTTGCTTTTCAACATAGTCCCTGAAATTCTGAATTTCACCATTGGAAGTATTTTTCAGTTTAAAATAATAAACAAGATTCCTCTTGTTCTGTCCATGGTCAGGCAGCAGAGACTGGGTTTATCCTCCTGGCTCAGTCACCTAAACAACAAGGAAAATGACACAGAATCACAGTTTTTCAGGTAGGGGGCACGGGGACCCAGGAGAGGGAGCCTAGAGAGAAAGGGATAAACAGGGCGGGCTCCTGGGGCTCTGCTGCATGCTCAAGAGTTTCCAGACCAAAGTTCAAGGATGAAGAACTTAAATGAACTTCGTGGTTTCTCTGAGTTGAGCATTTGGTGGTGGTGGTGGTGGGGGTGATGGGGGTAAACCTGGCGAGAATTGCGATTCTTTTTACTTAGTTATCTATTTTGGATTTTTGGGACAGAGTCTCACATGTAGTTCAGGCTGGCCTTGAGCTCACATCAATCCTCCTGCCTCAGCCTCTTGAGTACTAGGATTGCAGGGGTGCCCACCACACTAGTGAACGGTGATTAGAGTTTTAAAGGCAGCATACCCGAGAAGAAAGAGCTCCACAAGGAGAGCTCAAGAGATTAGCAGAGTTCCTCTTGAGAATTCAGGTGAGTTTTGCTTAAAGCATTCCTGGGAGGAAAATGGGGAAAGAACACCCAGCAAAACGCAGGTGGAGCAGCCCCCAGAGCTCAGCAGAGGTGGGAAGGGCTCAGTTCCCTCAGACCAGCGTGGAGAGCCACAGCCTCTGGGGCAGAAGAGCCAATGGCACTAGCTTCCATAGTAGGAAAAAATTAGACCTGGAGTAAAGGCTGTTCTTGACCTGCTATCTTAGTTACTTTTCACTCACTGCTGAGACTGAATACCTGATGCCCAAAATTCAGGAAGGAAAGCTTTATTTCTTACAGTTCTCAGGGAGTTTTAGTCCATACTCAGTTGGTTCTCAGGCAGCATGGTGTGGCTGGGCCGCCATTCATGGTGGCCACCAAACAGCAAGGTGTGCTGGTGAGAGAGAGAGAGAGCAGAAGCAAGCAAGAGGAAGACCCGCCTCTCTTATACTGTATGTTGGCTCCACCCCTGGGCAGGTGCAGCACTCACATCATCAATCCCAGTGCTAGACAACAAACTGATCACAAATGCCAGACTCAGCCCCATAAAAAGTATATGAGGACTTGCGGGTACATAGTATCACCAAATGCATTCCACCCCTGGACCCCCAAGGACTCATGTATATCCTTAATATAAAAGACATTTAGTCCTTCTCCAAGACCTGACAAAGTCCTAACAGTTTTAGCACTGTTGAAAAGTCCAAGTCCCAAATCTCCTCCGAGAGCTATGGCAAACTCTTAATCATAACCCCCTGTACAAATGAAAATGAGGTTAAGCACTTCAACATATAAAGGTGCAAGATAAACATTACCATTCCAAAAGTTACAAACGGGAATACAAAGCATTGTAACCAAAGTAAGTCCAAACTCCAGCAGGGCAAACATTAAGTCCTGGAGTTTCCTGCTCAGCATCTGAAGCAATCTTACTGCAAGCTGTAAAAGGCTTGAGAGATTCCACCCCACAGCACTTTCAGGGGTCTTAACTTTTATAGTTTTCCTTGGGCGATCCATGTTGCTTAGCTCCACCCTTACATCTTTACACATTGTCCTCTGCAGGTGGGGTGGAAGCTGCTTTAGCCTTTTCTTGTACCTAAAACCATCACCACGTGGATGCCGCCAAGGTCTGCTGCCAACTGGAGCAATAGCCAGGCTTTCCTTTCTTGCCTGTAGGGGTCGACTGCCAGAATTGCTGAGCTCTCTGAACCTGATTGTGAGGAACAGCTTCTCTATGCCACCGCCATTCTGGAATCCAGTGTGGCCATCGCAATTCTGGAACCTGGTGCAGCCGTGACCCTTTTGAAACTTTCTGTGGCCTCTGTTGCCACTCTGGGACATGGCACTCTGTAGCTTTTTCCTCCAAGCAAGCTCTTTCACTTTTGCCAGCTTCAGGCTACAAAAGGGAGGCCTCCTGCTTCCTGGGATGCCCCCAGGCCATCTTTTTTATTTCTTTACTCCTTCTCAGCGATCAAGGTCTTAGCTCAATCTTAAGGCCCACAGCTTCCTGGCCAAACTCACATTTTAAACCACCATGCTGGGCTCCTTGCTCTTTATTTGCAACATAAATCTGACTAAGAGCACCCAGCAATAGCCAGGCCACCATTTCTACATTTGGTTGCCTGGAAATTTTTTTTGTCAAACTAATCAGTCCATCACCCTTAATTTCAGTCTCAGGCAAAGTCTCTGGGCATGGGCAGAACACAAACTTTCTGTCAAGCCGTAACACACATCGTGTGGAGTCCAACAACCAATGCAGTCCTTCTTCCCAGCAGAAACCTCCCGAGCCTGATCTTTACCAGCAGACTTTCTATCAGCCTTCTGGTCTCCTGAGCTCTGACCAGAATCTCCCATACAGAACAACCTAAGCTGTTCCAGCTCTATGCGCGTAGGCGACATCGCAACACCTTTCCAAACTCTTCCCACAAGCCATTTCCAAAGGCTCCTGAACCACATGGTCAGGAATAGTCACAGCAACAACCCCACTCCTGGTGCCAAATTCTGTCTTAGTTAGTTTTCACTCGTTGCTGAGACAAAATACCTGATGCCCAAAATTCGGGAAGGAAAGGTTTATTTCTTACAGTTCTCAGGAGTTTCAGTCCATACTCAGTTGGCTCCAAGGCAGCATGGCATGGCAGAGCTGCCATTCATGGTGGCCGCCAAACAGCAAGGCGTGCTGGTGAGAGAGAGAGAGAGAGGGAGAGGGAGAGGGTGGAAATGAGCAAGAGGAAGACCCACCTCCTTTACACTGTATCTCAGCTCCACCCCTGAGTGGGTGCAGCACTCACATCACCAGTCCTGGTGCTAGACAACAAACTGATCACAAGCAAGTGCTGGACTCAGCCCCATAAAAAGTATATGAGGACTTGGGGGTACCTAGTATCACCCAATACACCTGCCAAACAAGCTTAAAAGGACCAAACTGTCACTGAGTTATTTAACTGCATCCCCAAATAAATCTCTAGAATATTAGATGTAAAGATATCTAGTCCCCTAAATAGTAAAATTCACAATATCTAGCATCCAGGAAAAATGATCAGGCGTATGCAGAGGCAGGAAATAGAAGTCACAACAAGGACAGAAATTAATCTACATTGCTAGACCTGAACATGATGCACAGGATAGAATTAGCAGACAAGATCATGGAGATGATCATTCTAAATATATTCCAATATGTTCCAGGATGCAGAGGAAAGGAAAATTGAAGAAAATGAACAAAACGCCACTGAACTTTGGGTACATTTTACATAACTTAATGTATGTGTGTTCTGAATGTGTGTGGGAAGAATGTTTAAAGAAACAGTGGACAAACTTTTCTAAATTTGATGAAACTGCCTCCCCCCAAATTTACAGATCAAAGAAATCAAAGAAACTTCAAGCATAAGAAACACAAAGAAAAATGCATGATGGTTTACATTAAATTTCTTGAAACCAGTGATAAAGAGAAATACCTTAAAACCAGGGAGAAATAAAGGGCAAGTGGATAGAGGAATGAGTTAACAATGGGATGACTCTTCATTGGAAACAGCAAAAGCCAGAAGACAGCAAGCTTTTTCAAAGTAGGAAGAGAAAACAGTCAGCCTAGAATTCACACACACACACACACACACACACACATATAGTGTCAAAATAAAGGTGAAAGAAAGACATTTTCAGATGTAACAACTGAGCAGACAAGTAATAAACAGTAGCAAAATGACAGCTTCATACCCCTACATAGCTGAAAACACATTAAATATAAATGATCTAACATTTAATCAAAAGGTAGAGATTATAAGAAACCAACTTTAAACATCAAGATACAAATATGTTAAAAATTAAAAATGAAACAAAGTACATTATACTAATACAAATCAAAGGAAGCTGAAGTGACTACATTAATATTAGATAACGACTGTTACCAAGGATAAAGAGGATCATTTCACCTTGATAAACTGGTTAGTTAATTGGAGGATATAAGCATCCTAAATGTTTATGTACCTAATAACAGAGCTTTAACATACATATAGCAAAAAGTGGGTAGAATACTAAGAAGTAGAAAAATCCATGATTACTAATGTCCCTCTCTCAAAATATTTCTATCTTCCCTTGAAACTTTCTGCTTTTGATTTCTAGTTGAATTCTGTTGTTCTCATAAAACATGCTTTGTATGATTTCAATTCCTTTAAAGTTGCTGGAGTTTGTTTCATGACCAAGAGCATGGCTGGTGTATCACGTTAGATGGGCCACATGCACGTGACAGGTGTGTTTGCTGTGGCCGGGGTCTGTGCTCTTAATGTCAGTGAGAGAGTTCATGTCCTTGTCGGGGCGACCTCATCGTGGAATAATTTTTGTGCATTTGCTCACTCTATTACCGACAGAGGTCTGTTGAAGTCTCTAGTACTAGAGACAGTGGGTTGAAACTGAGAGACAGTAGTTTAATAAACGGCACAGTTCAACTCCTACCCACCCACCATTCATAACTACACACGTGTAAACTCCCACACGCATGTAAACTCCCATACGACAACATAGACATCATACTTTCACTTAATGAGCAGCAACTCATTTTTATATGATCAAAAACATTCCTCACTTTCTCCCCAAAATGAAGAGACAATCCTGGCAAGACAGTGCACATCTGTAATCCCAGCACTCAGGAGGCTGAGGCAGGAGGTTTGCCACAAGTTCAAAGCCAGCTTGGGCTATATAGTGAGTTCAAGGATAGCCTGGACTATCAGCCTAGAGTTCAAGGCGAGACCCCCCCCATCAAAAAACACCTCCCTATTAAAAAATAAATTTAAAATAAATAAATAAAGGGACAAAAAGTCCAAAAAAGTCTTGAGTCCTTCTCTATGAGACGCTTATGTAGCTAGCTAGCTCTGGACTCTGTTATTACTTCCTAGTTCCAGTCACATTGCCATTTGCGTATTTTATTACCTAACAGTGAATCATACAGTTATCCACCCCCCCATCCTTATGTACAGGATAGTAAGGGGGAGGAGCAGAGGGAATTATAAATACACGGGTTACAATTTCACATGGATAAACCTACACAACAGTCTGTAGAGTGTCTATTAGATTAGTATGCACACACCCACGCGTGTGCATGCATGCACGCAGGAAATGCACACCACAAGAGGGAATGAAGCAGGCACAGCTTTTTCTGTACAGAGCCATGAGGAGGTGGCTGACCTTGCTTCTTCCACTGAAGCCCCGCGTTATCTCTGCTCTTGGCCAGAGTCACTGACGGATGGGGTCACCCAGCCTCCATCGCCGAGGGAGCTGCGTCCATCTCTAGTTTGGTTTGTTTGTTGTTGCTGTTGGTGGTGTGATGGTGAATTCCGACTTCTGCTTTCGAAGCTGGGAGTAACAGGGACTCCTCCGAGTGCCCGGGGTTCTGATGTAACCCTCCTCATTCCCACTGTGTAGCAGAACCCTGCGCCCCCTGGCTGAGGGGTCTGCACCGCAGCCAGAAGAGCGGTCCCATTCTTTGACAATCGGTTCAGGGGCACAAGGAACTCAGAATGGCCAGGCGGGAGCATCTGCTGGCTCAATGGGCTTCTGTCGTGGGCCCGAATGAGAGCTTCTCTCCTAGTCCCAGGTCCCTGCCTGTGCTGCAGGGATGGGCACCGTGGACCTGGCAGGTGGGTTCTTAGAAGCACCAGTGACAGAAGCTCCCCGTTTCAGCCTCTCGACTCCTAGACCTATGTGTTCTGCTCACGTCGCTCGCCCAGCCCGTGAAGGCAAAGCCCGATTATACCTGCCCGGTCCACCAGTGCCCAGCTGCTGAGTTAGAGTTCACGCCGCTCAGGCTGGTCCTTCAGTGTGCCGCCCTCCAATGTACCTGAATATGCTGCCTCTTCCAATAGAAAACTAAAGAGACGTCTAGAGAAAAATGTAGACAATTTTTTTACAATTATTTATTTATTAAATAAAAATACAGTGATCTACAATGTTACCTAAAGTTGGAAATTAAAATGACTGATAGAGGGAAATTAAGATAATTTTTGCCTAGATTTATTCATTATATTAAATATATAGTTTCATATAATTATGCTGCAAAATTTCCACAATATCTTACAGCTAGAAAAATACATTTATGGGAGCCGGAACCAGGGTGCAAGTGCTGTCCCTACTGCAGGCCGTCTCACTGGTCAGCAAAGCTACCGACTGCAGCAGCGTTCCTGCGGTCTGTGTGGCTGCTTGCACACGAAGCTTGCACACGAATTGTCCTGAGTGCCCCAGCGGTGGGGACATACGTGGGAACAGTACCGTTTGTGTGGGTGCAGTCACGCGGCTAGACACGCTGCCGCGTTCATACACCCACAGGAAACCTGAACTTAACACCCAATATAGTGAAAGAACCATAAATTATTATCATACTGGAGCACAATAAATTATAATAGTTAACTGATGTGAGTAAAGAAAGCACTAATAATCATATTAGTGGATAATTTTGGGGGGTATCAGGGATCAAACTCATGACCTCGCACATGCCAGGCAGATAATTTTTTTAAAGAGAGTCTCACTATGTGGTTCAGGCTGGCCTTGAACTCATTATGTATCCCAGGCTGGCCTCAGACTCACAGTGATCTTCCTGCCTCAGCCTCCTGAGGACTAGGATTGCAGGTGTGCACCCTCATGCCCTATGGTAATAATACTTTAAAAGGAATTCTTAACAAAATGTTACAGATATTGCAAAGAGTAGATTCAGTAAAAAATGTGATAGCATTTCAAGAGTGTAATAAAGTGCAGATGTAACACTCATATTTGGGTAGACTTGAATCTTCGCTGTGTTAAAATGGAGTAAATCGTTACAATAGAATTTTCTTTCTGGCCAATGTTACTGCCCCAAAAATGTGCCCAGCAGAGGCAGACTGTGTGGCGCCCCCCCGGCTCTGCCGCTGCCGTCGCGGGTCCCAGCCATCACTGTGACTGACTTCTGCAGGCCGGAAAACCAGCTGCTCTGGGCGACAGTTTCAGATCTCATGGGCCTGGGTCCATTGCCACACTAGTTCTGGTCACCAGAACCAGAAATGAAGGCATTCTGGGGACGCACCCACAGCAGGAGCTCAGCATGAGCAGGGACCGGAAAGGCCTGGAAACACCACTCTTTTTAACCATAACAATTCACATCTCTACCAGTATATTGGACCCTGTCTTGACTTTTGTGCTTTTTGCCAAGATAGAAAAAATGTTGACCAAGTTCCACTGTAACTGAACTCCAAATGATTTAGTTTAAATAAACTTCTAGATGAATGGAATTCACCCACCTACAACTTTATTACCTTGGACTTTGGTAGAGCAGGAATTCAACCTCTTATGTCAGCAGCCTGGTATGGAGTCTTTGTGGATCTAAGGTCCTTAAAGCCAATAACGATAAAATCCACATCCCTTGATCAGGACATGACAGATAAAGACTTATGCAGGGTGTCTTTTAAGTGGAAATAAAAGCTTGGATCTGTGAAGAAATTTGTATTTAAATCACAGGTTGAGAAAGAGCGGCAGAAATTCTTTCGATTTGCAAGAAATTGCCAGCAAGATCAAACTGTCATAGACAGATTGCAACATAAAAAGTCAGGGATGATAAGGAGGCTTTGAATTTTAGTAATTACCTTTCTGAGTTCAGTTCAGAATATTTTTTAGCTACTTCATTTACTTCGATTAATTCTTAAAATGTAGCATTCTGTGCCAGAATCCACAAGGCAATTTTTCTACTTATATTTAAATATATTTTTTCTACTTCTATTTTATTAAACAGGACCATGAAATAGTCTTATCTTTTAATGAAATCATAAACGTATTTTGCAAATCTGTTCTGTGTGACTCACAGAGTTTGAAGGGGAAAAATTTTTTTAAAAAAATCTAGATTTCAAAAGTATTCTTAAAGAAAATAAATATTTGCTCTGAAAAAAATATATGATATAGCTATACAAATCTTGGGGTGGTAGGGAGAAAAACTTATTTAAAATAGGGGAACAATAATGAAATGCATACTTTTCATGAAGGCTGAACATGAAAACCAAAGTAACAAAGAGAGCAGTTGCCATGGAGAGAGAGAGAGCTAGGAGAGGGGCGTGGCCTCGTCTTTTGCACAAGCACACGGTGTGAAGGACGGAAGCCACGTCCACTCTGAGATCGCCGCCTTGAGAAGAGACAGATGGTGGAGACGCTGCTCTTCCCAAAGCCACAGCGGCTGAGTGCGGCCGAGCGGACAGTGACAGCTCGGGTCCGATCCTGGAGGAATGACTGAGGTGTACTTGTCTCCTTCTGGCCCCTGCCGGGCTCTCTTCACTGGATCCTGAACCCTCCCCATCTTTCCAAGCGCAGCTCAAACCAGGGCCTCCTGCGGAGTCTTTCCTGGTCGTGCCGGGGCTGTGACGGCTCTGTCCCCCGGGACTTTTACTTGTGCATTTCATTTAATCCAGAGCTGGTCCCTGACATTCCTGTGTGGTGGCAGGGGGTGGTGGTGAACGGCGTGGTTAAATGCCCCGGTCTGCAGCATTTGCCAGTCTCTGTGGGGAACACCCCGGCGCTGCAGAACTCCTCCTGCACCCCCTGCTCCTGCAGCTCTGGCCCCCACCGTGGCCCAGTCTGGCACCGTGGGCCACTGCGGGTGGAAGGCTGCCCTGCAGGCCAGGCGGCCAGAGAGCTGCGGGGGGCTTGGAGCTGGGGACATGTGGAGGAGACATCCCGCGGGTGGCCATGCATTGGCAGCAAGTGGGCGTCCCCCGCTCCCCAGCTCTGCACCAGCCCGGACGGCCTCTCCCTTCCCCGCAGTGGGCCCCGCAGGCAGGCAGTGGCCCAGTGCTCAGGGAGGGACCTGTGCTCTCCTGGCCTTCCAGCCACCCGCCCGGACCAGGGTGTTGGGCAGGGACACTCGAGACTCACGCTCCTTCCTGTCCCTGAGACAAACCGCCGGACAGAACCGACCGAAAGGAGGGGACGCTCGTATTCACTCCTGGGCTCTGTCCCTGGGTGGTGGCCGCTGCCGCACCGCACCCAGGAAGCAGAGGGCAAGAAAGAGCCAGGACAGGAGTCAGCCTTGGCGCGCGTGCCCCGGGGACCGCGTCCTCACGGTGCCGCCTCCTTTAAACAGAGCCCTGGAGGTGGGGCACCCTTGTCACGCTGCTGAAGAGGCGGCCCGAGAAGTGCCTGGGCTGAAGCAGTCGCCGCTCCTCCCGGGCCGGTGGAGGCTCCTTGGCAGTCTTCTCAGTCGCATGATGTGTCCTGTGACGTTTTCTTCAAACTTTGGGACCTCGCCTGCTTCTTCTGTGAGAGCCTTTCAGGCAAAACAAAATTATTCTCATTAAATTAATCGTCATATTTTAAAAAATAATTACTCTAGAGAAAATAACTGGGTGGTCATCACTGTCAAAAGCCAGGGGTCTGCGTGTTTGCCACACACTGTGGAGACAGGAGTGGCCGGGGCAGGCCAGTGAGGATCCCCACGTCCACTCCCTCGGGATCTCTGCCAGCAGGTCCTTGGCTGGGGAATGTGAGCGCCAGTGAAAGGGGGAGAGGGCCGGGGATTTAGCTCAGTGGCACAAGCACTTGCCTGGCAACCTTAAGGTCGTGAGTTTGATCCCTGGTACAGAAAGAAAGAAGAAAGAGAAAGAAAGAAAGAAAGGAAGAAAGAAAATCTTATTCAAATCACATGCAGGAGGCCAGAGCATGATTAGAGGTAGGGGTGAAGATGTGATCACCTCTGACTGGAGGTGAAGGGAGAAACACTGGAAATGAAGTTGGCTCCTTCCACAGCGCCCGGAGTTCAAGGGGAAGAGGAGGTCT
Organism: Dasyprocta punctata; assembly: GCA_004363535.1. Taxonomy (NCBI): domain Eukaryota; kingdom Metazoa; phylum Chordata; class Mammalia; order Rodentia; family Dasyproctidae; genus Dasyprocta; species Dasyprocta punctata. The sequence goes on along the minus strand of RJWM01006851.1, from coordinate 46,083 downwards.
GAGGGCAAGTTAACAAGTCCGAATGAAGATGACAGGTGCATGGTGTCTCACAGGAGATACACACTTTTTTAGGTACTGGGAATTGGAACTCGGGACCTTGCATTTGCCAGGCAGGCGCTTGAGCCACTGAGCTGTATCTCCAGCCCCTCACAGGGACATACAAATCTGGGGGCTCCCTAGGGAGGAGAGGGGCAGGATGGGTTTGTGGAGTGGAGGTAGCTGGGAGGTGCACAGCAGCGCTCAGTGGGCAGAGGCGGCTCTGTCTGTGAGAACTGGGGAGCAGGAGGGAGCGGTCGAGTCACCCTCAGGACGGCTTTCTCTGTGGGGAGCCCTGGCTTCTCCGTGCGCTGCCCCTGCAGACCTGGGGGTTGGGAGGGTGCGTGCTTGACTTTTATTTCCATACATTGAGGCCCCCCAATCTGCACTTGGAGGACTGATTTACTTAGCCACATGGTATTCATAAATTATAACATCACCTTGTATCCCAGAAAGGTATGTGGTCATAGATTGTCCACGCACTCCCCCATGCCTCTTGTCTTTCAAGTAGATGGATTATGAGGCACAAAGACACCAAAAATGCACCAGTTTTCTACCAGCAAGCTAGTCCCTGGAGGAAACGCCTGCCAAGAGAAGTCATTCTGGACCTTTCTGTCTCTAGGGATTTGCCTGTACTCACAAGGATCGCCCTGCCTCTGCCTCCCTGGACGTTTCACGTCAATAGAGTCATGCATAGCAGGCATCAAGACTCCATTTTTGCAATGGCCAGATCGTATGCCACTGTATGGCTCCTCTGTGGTTTACAGGTCTGTTCATTAGTTGTTGGGTATATGAGCTGTTTCACTCTGACCTTTGGGGGCAATGTTGCTGTGGTTGTGTTCAAGCGCTTGGTGGATACAGGTCTTTGTTTCTCTCACATAGTTCTCTAGTGGTGGAGTATGGGGTCATATTGTAACCCCACATTTAACAATTCAAAGAACCACCAAATGGTTTTCCCACATGGCTACACCATTTTACAATCTCACTGACAACGCATGAGGGCTCCGAATTCTTCAGGCTGAAGGTTACTCATAGCAGAGGGACTCTTGGGTCTTTAGGAAGAAAGAGTAAGCACCAAAGTGGTCAATAAGATTCATATTGAACCACAGAACCTCCTGAGTAGCCAAGGTAATCATGGGCAGAAAGAACTAAGTGAGGGACCCTGCACTGCCTGATTTTAGGGCTGCCGTAGTTAAAAGTGGGTGCCGCTGGTATAAAAATAGAGTCATCAACCGATGGGACAGAGCAGAGGGCCCAGGAAGGAACCTGCACTTGGAGGTCCATGGGTTCTCAGCAGAAATGCCAGAAGAAAGGGCAGCACCTTCCAAAGCTGGTGTTGGGACATTGGGTATCTACAGAAGAATGAAACTGAACCCTTTCCATACCATATTAAAGGAAATCAATTCAAAATGGGTTAAAGACTTAAATGTAAGACACGAAACTTTAAAATTACTAGAGGAACATGTAGGGGAAACCCACACAACATTGTTGTGGTCAATGATTTTTTTGAATTTGACCCCAAAAGTACAGGACACAGCCCTTTCAGCCTCCCAAGAGCTGGAATTACAGGCATGTGCCACCACACCCATCCAATTTTTTTTTATGGTACTGGGGATTGAACACAGGGCCTTGTGCACGCTACACAAACAGTCTTCCACTGAGCTACATCCCCAGCCCTATAGAGCTGTAATTAAAAATAAATCTAAAACTGCTTCTGGGAAGATGGCAGAATAGTAAGCAGCAGAGTAAACAGCCTCCCTGAGAGATACAGTCCAGATGCTGGAATACAGCATCATAGGGAAGACAAGAAGGAAGGAAGTGAGTCCCCTGGACCCAGGAAGAATCTGAAGTGAGAATTGAAGCTCACAGAAAGAGTAGAAAGAAAACCTTAAATGAAGAAGAAGGCGGTAGCTGGCAGAACCTTCACCCAGAGGCGGGCCCACTGTGCGAGAGGAGCTGTTGGAACCTGGGGACACACGATCAAGGTGATGGTTGCAGCTGGCGGACCCCAGAGGCCTCTGCAGAGAGAGGCGGCAGTGATGGGGAGCAGCATTGGAGGGGAGTGGCGAACGTGGAAGACTGAACTGGCTGGCGGTGAGTGCAGAGGACTCAGTCTTCCTGCGGGAGACAGCGATTGGCCAGGAACCATTTTGGAATTGGGCAGGATAAGCCTGGAACCAGAACTGCTACCAGTCTTGCTTCAGAGAAATTATAGCCAATGCAGGAAGTGCGTGGAACCCCAGTACCCACTTGTCCAGAAGAACCCAGGAACATGTCAAGATGAAGAAGCAAAAGACAGTCTCTGGCCTCCAACCCAAGCAAAGCGAGTCCAGGAGATGCAAACATGGAAGAGATTGGGAGTCATAAACCTGAAGTTTCTGAAGTGATGGCAACTGAAGTAAAGAAACAACTTCATGAGGCTATAAAAGAAATTAGAACAGAAATTTTATCTCAGATAAAAGAAGAAACGAAAAACATAATAAAAGAATTGCTAAGCATTTCTAAAGAAAACATAGATCAAAAAATGGAGGAGCATAGGAAAATGAGGGAAACCTTGAATGAACAATACAGAAAAGATTTAGAATACATGAAACAGATTCAAAGAGATATCCAGGAAACTAAAAACTTCATTGAAAGCTAGCAAAGCCACTTGAAAGAAACTGAAGATAGACTTTCAAACCTTGAAGACAGGTTTGCAGCTTGTGATCACAAAAAGAAAGGGTATAATTAACAGCATCAGAGACAAGCGCTGGGCTGGAAGGAAGTGTTTGCAATCATCGTGTCTGATTAGGGGCTAATACCCAAAATATATGAGGAACTCAAACTACTCCATGGCAAGAAAACAAAAACTTGGATTAAAAGGGGAAAAGGAACCTGAGTAAAAGACTTACAAATGGGCCACACGTATGTGAAGAAACGCTCGCCATCACTAAGCATCAGGGAAGCAGGAATTAAAGCTACAATGAGATACTACCTTGTGCCTGTCAGGATGACTGTGATCAGAAAGATAGGGGGCACAGCTCCCGCCACTGGGAAGGGGGTGAGAGCTGGAGGGAGCAGGGAGGGCGGGGAAGGACGGGGACAAGAGGAGAGAATGAAGACGCGCTGTGCACGTGCACCGGCTCCCCGTGATAAACCTAAGCCTCGTGCGCTGCAAACCTGTACTGAGAAGAATAAAAAGATGCAAGCTGAAGATTGCTGGTGCAGAAAGGGGTCCTTGTGCACTGCCGGCAGAGCCGTGAATCAGCACAGCTGTTATGGAAGACAGTACGGAGGGGCCTCCAAAACCCAAGACTGGGAGATGGCGCGAGACCTTGTCTCAGAAATAAATACAGTAAATAAGATAAGGGTGCAGGTCAGTGGTAGAGTGCAAAACCCAAAAGAAAATGCTAAGAAAAGCAAAGAGATCCCTGGGGTGCCTGTACCCGTCCTTGCTCCTGACTGGCCAGGCAGCCGTGTGGCCGGGGCTCTGGGGCCGCCCTGACTTCTATTTCTGGCCCTCCCAGGCTCCTTCTGGGCTGTGTCTGTGGTCACGGAGCCAGGTGGCTGGGACACCGTCACCGCCTCGCATCCCTCGCTGCTGCCCTCCAGGGCGGTTCAGGCCTGGGGAGAGGAGGGCGCCTGCCTGCTCGCAGCTTTTCTTTCTTTGTACTGGGGATTGCATCCTCCGACTTTTTTTAATTTGAACAAGGTCTTGCTGAACTGCCCAGCATGGCCTCAAACTTGCGAAGTTCCCCAGTCTCCCAGTGTGCCGGGATCACAGGTGCTCATCGCCATGTTCACTGCCAGCCAGGTGTTTGGAGCTGTCAAGGTTCACCCTGCTTCTCTGAAAAACAGGAACCAGCACTCGCAGTGCCGGGGTCCCTGCTTCTCCTCCCCTCCCTGCTCAGTCCTGTGGCTCTGTGCTTTCACCCCCCTGCTCAGTGCCAGTGCCCCACCTTGTGCCCAGGCCCTGCTTTCTGGGGAGTTCAGCTGAAGACGCGGCTCGCGGCAGCCTCGCTGGACCCCTGTTCCCCAAGGAAGCCACACGTCTCCTCCCCGCTTAGAGGCTTCGCGCTTTAGACCCTCTCCTGCTCGGCTGCTTCTCTCGGGCCCCATCATTTTGCTCTGTATGAACTGTTGACTTTGGAACCCATCTGATCGCTGTCTCTGGCCCACCCATTTGTTTTGTCTATGACACTCAGAGCCTGGGGTGCGTTTCAGAGGCAGGAGCGGCTCCAGGCAGGGGAGGCCCTGAGGAAATGCTCTGTAGCCCGTGGGGAGACCCTTCCTTCCTGCGTGGTCTCGATGGCCCACCGTCTGCACCCGCAGTTCCTTCTTTGATTAGGACTTGCCATTCAGCGCCACAGCCCGCCGAGGGGGTGTGGGGGCACTGTCCTGGAGTGGGAGGCTCTGACTGTGGCACACAAGGCCAGGGGTCTCCGTCTCGCCAGCTTCAAACACCACACGGTTAAAGGGCGTGGAAGAAGGGAGGGCCCGACAGTCAGCACAGTATTCATGCCCTTCCCATTCAGCCAGGACTTGTAGTGACACCTGAGGGACCAGCAGCAGACAGAAATACAGATAACGCAGGAGTCGACAAAATTAGGAACTTCTGTGCTTCAAAGGAAAATGAAAAGGCCAGGTGTAGTGGCGTGTGCCTGTAATCACGGCACTCAGGAGGCTGAGGCAGGAGGATTACTATGAGTTTGAGGCCAGCATGGGCTACAAAGTGAGTTCACATAAATGGGTGCAACTTGAGACCATACTCATTAGTGAAATAAATAAGACACACATATGTAAACATCGTATTATCTCACTAGTGTAAGAAGCTGAAAGTAACAACATATGTATATGTGTATGTATATGTATATTTAAAAAAATAGTTAAGATAGTTATACTACTGATTGGTCTGAGTTCACTGATGAGAAGAATTTGTGCTGGTATTGTTTGGACAATTGAATGCAGATGTCTTGTGCTCTGGGTGAATGATCTGGGGATGACCATGTGCAATGTATGGACCATTGTTGCCCCCCGATTGATGTGTTTTGAAATTTAGTTTTAGTTTTTTTTGTTTTTTTTTTCTTGAAATAAAGTGGATTTAAAAAAAAAAAAAAAAGAAAGTGAGTTGAAAGACCAGTCTGAGCTGCATAGTGAAACCCTGTCTCAAAAAGACAAAAACAAGAAAAAGAAAAGACAATCCACAGGAATGGAGCGAGTACTGATAAATCATACATGTGGCAAGGGACTTACATGTGAAATATATAAAGAACACCTACTCCTGGATAAAAAAGAGACAAAACCCCAACTAGTCATGGGTGGCGGATCTGACTAAGCATTTCTCCGAGGAAGGCACCGCAATAGCTAAGCCCGTGAAGAGATGATCAGCATCTTTAGTTATTAAAGGAAAATGCTAAGCAAACCCTCAGTAACAATACACTGCACACCTCTATGATGGTATTGTTCTATTTTACTTATTTTTTGCAACATTGCTTACAATATGTTCTTTTGAGATTTTTATTTTTATTAGTCCACATTTGCTGTACGTGATGATTATATTCATCATGGGGTGCTGGTGCGTGACACAATCTATCTTCATTCTCTATGGATTCCTTTCCTCTCTCCATCTATGGGGTGTGACTTTAAAATGAAGACAAGTAACAAGTGTTGGTGGAGAGGCAAAGAAATTTGGCGCCCCTGCTCTGCGGGGGGAGTGGAAAGTGGGGAGCCCCTTCAGAGGGCAGTGTGGCATGTTTGATGCTTAACATGGGACCTGGTGGTGTGGCTCCTAACTGGGTACAAACCCCAGAGGAACGGAAATAGACACTGACGCCGGACCTGAGACAGGAGTGCTCACAGCAGCACTGTTCACTGCAGCCAGGAAGTGCCAAGGCCCCGCTGCTCACCAGCTGATGAACACATGAAATGTAACACATCCACACAGTGGAGCAGCGTCTGCTCAGGACTGAAGGATTGGTTTATGTTACAGTGTGGAAGAATCTTGAGAACAAGATGCTGGGGGAGAGAGGCCAAACCACGCGATCTTTATGTGAAAGGTCCAGAACAGACAACCGTATCTGTGCAGAAAACAGATTGGTGGTTCCTAGGCATCAGGGGTTGGAAGCCAGAAAGTAGAGTGATAGTAGTGATGAGATTTCTTTTCGGGGTGATGAAAATCACTCAGTCTTGGTGTTGACTTTGCAACTCTGTGCATGCACTAAAAATATTAAAATGCATGCTTTAAGTGACCAAATGGTGGCTTTCCCTAAAGACTCCATTCTGAGACCCCCGCAGAGGTCTGGACCCTTGGCTGGCACTGAGCCCTTGTGTATGTCCCCTTTTGCGTGCTCTGCTGTTGCCATGGTACCCGAGTTACCCGCCCTTCCACATTTTCTGCCTTAGTGTCTCCTTTTCATTATTACTCTTGTTTTGGGGGGACTATTATGCAAAATAACTTCCTGGGACACAGGTACTGTGACACCACCACAGGTGGCCTGGTAACCGAGAAAGCTATCGAGTGGGCAGTGTACACCAAGTGGGTACACAGGACCAAAGGTCGGTCGAGCTCTCGGTGAGACAGCAGGATAGTGAGGGATTTTGTTACATGACTCAGAAGGTTTAAAACCCAGGAACTGCTTATTTCCAGAGCTTTCCATGTAGTGTTTTCTGACAGCAATGACTTTGAGGAAAAGACAGCGCAGAAAGCAAAGCCTCTGTTAAGAGGGGAGACCACGTGAACTGCAGCACAATAAAGCCATTCTTTAAAAGTAGAAACCATTAAAGCAAAATTACAGAGAAGATAAAGTGGGGTTTAAGCCATTTCTGTCCATGGTCACCTTCCTGCTACCCTGATCCCTCCCCAGACTTTCCAGATCACAGATGAGTGACTGACGACCAGGGGACACTTTGTGACCTACAAACCCTTCATTCTTGACTTGGAGAGCATGTGAAATATTTTTAAAAATTAGTTGCTATTTTGAAATGAGAAGAGTTCATATTAAATGTGGGTTTCTGGCTTCTCTGGACAAAAGAAAACTTCAAACTCAAGTAAAATTTAAAAACTCAAATTCGATGGCCACAGCAGATCCACATTTTCCACATGGAACAATGAGGCTGCCCTCTTTGGGCCACAGGGCCTGTCTCAGTTTGTTTTCAGTTGCTGTAACAGTATGCCTGAGGCTGAGTCGTTTATAAAGAAAAGAGGTTTATTTTGACTCCCAGTTCTGGAGGCTGGAAAGGCTGAGATCTGGCAGCTGCACCTGGTGAGGGCCACAAGTGGACTCAACGGATGGTGGGAGAAACAGGTGGTCTAGCGGTGCCCAGTGAAAGTGCCCCTCGGGGATAACTCTGCTTTACAACCCAAGCTGTGATCACAGGTGTGCACCCCGTGTCTGGCAGTCACCTCTTTTATCCTCAAGGACACTTGAGTTTGCAACTTCTGCTTAGAGTTTTCCCTGCTTCCAAAGGCCCTGGATCTGGGTTCCGAGCCTCAAGCTTTGCCTGAAGATTGGCTAATCCCATGGTCCATGTGGTGTCCAACCCCGCTGCCCTGCAGAACCTCCAGGGGTCCAGGTGAAAATATCAGTGGAAAGCTGCATGCCCAGAGCATCAGAGAGCAAAGAGGGGTCCGGTTCCCCAGGCGAGGGTCCCCCCCAAGCCCTGGACTCAGAGACCACCCTCCGGTTCAGGCAGGGCTTTCAGGCCTGGTCAGGGTTCACCGCGGGTCAGAAAACTGGGTTTTAATCAAGGCAGTCAGCAGCACGAGAGAAGGTCACCATGATGCCGGTTACATGAAACGCATCTGATGCTCTAACGATCACGAGTGCCCGTCTGGCCCTGCACATAACTGCCGTTTCTGTCACCAGTCACATCGGAAGGTCACAGTCCCTCTAACCAGAGCGGCCGGGTCACAGGGCCGTGGCAGGGGCATTATTTTTAACCAGCAAGGTTTTTAACTGAGGAAGATGGGCTGCTCTGGCGACTTCCCTGGGCTCCGAAATGTCGCAGGGGTTGACGGGGACAAGAGGTTAGCGCAGCCCTGCCGGAGGTCAGCAGAGACGCCGGCGGGCACTCAGGAAGGAGGGACGGACATTCGGCCAGCTTGGCGCATTCTGCAGTGGCCGGTGGGGAACGAGGGTCCCCCCCTCCGCCATGTCACCCGAGGGGTTCTCAGGGGCCGCGGGTAGACAGGTGGAGCTCCCCTCTGAGTCTGCTCCTGGCGGGGTCCCCAGGGGCTGCACCACAGAGCCGGGGAGCAGAAGCTCTAGGCTGACAGAGGCCACCCCGCCAGGGGGCGGACCAAGTGGGGTCGCCTGGGCGCGCGGCCCCGTCGCCTGCCCGGAAGCACTGGGGTGGGTGAGGAGGGGGACAACGTCCTGCCCCGGCGTCGCTGGGGTCGGGGAGCGAGGTGGGGGAGGGCGGACCCAACTGCGGTGCAGCGATGGTTGGGGGGGCAGGAGAGGGCTTGGGGGAGGGGCGTGGGGGGCGAAGGTGGGCCAGAGGGGGCGCACCCTGACCACCGCCGTTGCCGCCCCCCGCACCCCGTTCTCGACCGGCCCGCGTGCGGCGTGGCTCCGGGAGGCGGCGGGCGGCGGGCGCGGTCTTCTGGAGGCGGGCGGGGGACGGCGAGGCGGCCGCGGGAGCTCGCGGTGAGTCGGGCGGCGGCCGCGCTGGGCGGGGGGCAGAAGCGTCCTCGACCTCCGCAGCCGCCAGGGGTGCAGGTCCCGGCGGGCGCTTCCCAGCGCTGCCGGGGAGCCGGGAGCCGGGAGCCCGGGACCTGGACTGGCGCCGGAGGGGGCGCGGCGCCACGGGTGGCGCCGAGAGGGGGTGCGCGGGGTTGGGTCAGGGGTCTCGGGGCGGGGCGGGGGTCCGGGGCGGGGGTCCGGGGCGGGGTGGGTTCGGGGCGGGGCGGGGGTCACGGCGGGGTCCCGCGGCGCAGGGCTGCGTGGCCGGGGCGGGGCCGCGGGAAGCGGGCGAGGCTGTGGCTGCGGGAACTTCGTGCGCAGGAGGAGGGCGCCGTCCCCGCCCCGCGGAGCAGGCTGTGCACCTAGCCCGGGTCGAGGTGTTGGGGACAGGCGGCGTCCTGCTCCCCGCTGGCCCAGCTCTACCCACGGGCGGAGCGGAGGCACCGGCTGTCCCCGAGCGTCCGTGGGACGATGCCGGGCGACAGGGGCACAGGAGCCACGCGCACACTTGGGGAGACGCCTCGGAGGACGAGGCTGGAAGAACTGGGGTGTAATGTCCAGGCGCCCACACGCACCCAGGAAGCGGCCCTGGAGCCGCCCAGGTCTCACGCTTAGTTCTGAGGACCCCGTCTATACCCGCGGTGGGAGCAGGCGGGCTGGACAGCCGAGCCGGCCTCTGCGGCCTGGCCCTGGCGCCTCCCTGACCTCTTTTGTTTCCTGCCGGTGCACGAGGTCGCCACGGTCACCGAGGCCGTCGCGGCGCTGCGGGCAGAGGAGCCCTAAACAGCCCGCGGCGTGCACGGGAGCTCTCGTTACCTGCACTGCTGCGGGCTTTCAAGCGGGGCTCTTCCCAGTGCATTATCCACACTGTGGACAGAGCGACACTCAGCCAGCCGGTACGCTATCACGCCAGGACACGCCCCCTGTGGACTCGAGGGTGGGGTCCAGAGGTCAGGGCCCCCCGCCTCGGCAGCCTCCCGGCCAGCACCCCAGGCTCAGCCTCTGGTCCTGCGCTGAGTCTCACCACCTGGAAAGCCAAGAGGGAGGAGGGCGACACAGGACGGGAACCTGGGCGGGTGCTAAGGAAGCAGGCAGGGGCTGGCGAGAAGGAACGGGCCAGCCGAATCGGGACTGTCTCGGGGGGTGCTTTCACTTGTGGCGCAGAGATTCCCAGGGGAGAAATGCGGCGGTCTGAACCTTCTGTCTCCTTGCTCCTCTCGCAGCCTGGTGGTGGGGTGAGGGTTCATGTAGCTGGTCTGGTTTTGCCAGGCGCGGAGGTGGGGGTAGAAGGCGTGGCCTGGTGTAGCTCCCAGAGTGTGGGCACCGGCTGCCTGGGACTGGCCTGATGGGAACGGAACCGAGGCTTCCATTGCTCCCCAGGCGGGGCGGTGCCCCGTGGTCCATTCGCCACATCTGTCAGGGGAAGGGATTAGGGGGAGGTGGCACAGATGTTGCAATCGCTTTTCCACGAGATGCTTATTTTTGTTAGGATTTGGGTCAGTCACTTTTGGTTGCTGTGACCAGATATTTGAGAACAGCAACTTCAAGGAGGAAAGGTTTATTTTGGCTCCTGGTTTGGGGGGTTTAGCCCATCTCACTGGGCACCATGGTGGGCAGAAACGTGACGGTGGAAGGACGAAGTGGAGGACGGGCACTCCCTCTGGCAGGTGGGGGACTCAGTTCTGTCGTGCCCGGAACCCCCGAACAGAGACTATTTTGTCAATAAAAAAGAATGTTACTTTTGTTCTGGTAACTTTTCAGTGCACAGGAAGACACTTCCAGGTGTGGCTTGATCCGGGGCTCGAACACTGTGACAGGGTGTGATTTCTTGCTCTGCCATTCACGGTTTGCTCCCTTGGAGTTGGCCTTGTTTTCAGGCCCTTCACACTGGCTGAGAGAGCTCCAGATGGTACACGGTGCGGACCCAGAGAGAGGGAGCCTGTGGCCCAGCCTTGCTTCAAAGGACGAGCTCTGAGTCATCTGCACGGCTCCGGTCCCCTATGTCTGCTTGGCGGGGGCTGCATGTTACTGGCTCAGGCTCTGTCACATGTCCCATCCCCAAGCCACAGGCTGGGAAGCAGGAGCAGTGTGCTTCTACAGCAGGAAGTCCTGACACTGTCGCCAGGGGCAGCCCCCAGGATACTGGGTTGCAGAACACCAGAGGTCCACTTTAGTTCCATGAGCATCCCCTTCCCAGCTGGATGGTGTCTTGGTTACTTTTCTCTCCTTGCTGAGACAAAATACCTGACACCCAAAGTGAAGCAAGGAAAGGTTTATTTAGCTTACAGTTTGTGGAGGTTTCAGTCCATACTCTGCTGGCTGCAAGGCCGGGTGGTGTGGCTGAGGGGCAGTCTTTCATGGCGGCCACAAGCGACAAGAGCAAAAAGGGCAAAAAGGGAAAGCAGGTCTCCTCTGGCTCTTACATTGTATGCTGGCTCCACCCCTGGGCGGGTGCAGCACTCACACCTCCAATCCCAGCGCTAGACAACAAACCAATCACAAATGCTAGACTCAGCCTCCTTCATGATTGCGTGAGGCTTGGGGGGCGGCCCAACCCCAAACCGTAACAGACGGGGTGGAGGGGACAGGCTTAGCCTTACCTGTGAATTGCTTGCCAGAATGACCTGTGTCTCTAAAGTCTCTATTTTCCTGAAAACGCCAAATAACTTCAAGAAATTTAAATTCCTGTCTGGGCATGAGAGAAAAGAAGACATTGCCTCCTCTGACGGGGCTGCTATTCAGTTATTTGGTGGGGTTTTTTTGTCTGTTTTTTGCGCAGTGTCTGCTCAAACTTGTGCTAAGTTTTTGGGCTGAAAGGACCCAGTCCCCTGTCCCTGAGGAGCAGGGGACAAATTGACGAGGGTGCAGAGTATGCAGGAACCCTCCCCGTGGGGACAGTGTCCTTCCCTTCTGTTCACTGGCCCCTCGGGCAAGGTATAAATATTCCTTGAATACATTTAAAATTGTGATTAAATTTACACAGCATTCACCATTTGAATCATTTTAAGGGAAGAGTCCTGCAGCGCTCAGTGCATCGCATTCTTGTGCAGCCGTCACCCCCGTCCATCTCCAGAACTTCTTCCTCTTCACTGCTGAAATCCACACATTAACCAGCCCTGCCCTGCCCTCGCCCCAGTTCCGGGCAAGCACCGTTCCACCCTGTCTCTGTGCCGACGCCTACTCCTGGTACCTCAGAGAACTTGAGTCTTACAGGCTTCATGTTTTTTGTGTCTGGCTTATTTCCCTTGATAGTATGTCCTTAAGGTTTATCCTTGTTGTAGCACATACCAGAATTGCCTTCCTTTTCAAAGCTGAGTAATATTCCACAGTGGGTACCTGCCACATTTTGTCTCGTTGTTGGTCAGTGGACGCTGGGTTGTTTCCATCTCCTGGCTGTTGTGAACAGTGCTGCTAGGAACGTGGGTATACTGACATGTGCTGATACCTGTTTCAGCTTTCGATTCTTTTGGGTTTGCATTCAGAAGTGGAGGTGCTGAAGCTGGGTAACTCTAAGTGTCCCTTTTTGGGGGGTTACCACGCTCGTTCCCCAAGCAGCAGTGTTTTTACACAGCCACCGGTGCCGTGCGAGGGTTCAGGTCTCTCCACATCCAGGCAACCTTTGTTCCTTTCTTTTTCTTATCGAGCAGGAAGTCGAGTTGGTTCGTGAAGGTGGGCTGCACCCGAGTGGGCTTGGCCAGGACAGGGAGCGCCCGACATCTCCCGCCCGGCTTCCTCAGACGGTTGCCCGCTGTCGCCCAGGATGCGAGGGTGGTAGCCGCATGCTGTGTGCTGGGCACCAGTGTCTCCGGTTCTGGTGAATCCCAGGAAGGAGTTACCTCCGTGGCCTGCAGGAGTAGAGTTCCTTGGAGCCTGAGGATGTCAGAGGCCTCCAGGAAGGGAGGCAGAGGCAGGGGAGGCCTGGGATTCTGGCCGGCAGGCCGAGGGACTTCCTGAGCTGGGATGTGAAGGCCGGGCACACTGGAGCTGGGGTGTGTCCTCTGCATGTCTGGCTGGACCTGGAGGGCGGGCTCCCCCCCGCCTGTGTGGTCTGGTCCCTTAGGCGGGGTCCTGTGTCCCATGCCCGGGGAATGTCTGCAGATGCCGCGGGCCTCCGGGGAGACCTTCGCTGATGGGCTTGCGATGCCAAGTCCTGCCTGGGGCCGTGCATGCGGGGGGAGCACGTGCAGGGGAAAGGGAGCTCGTTCCGCTTCCTGGATGAGGAGGGGCGCAGTGGGAGAGCCCGATCCAGGACCGTGAATTACTCTGTTCAGTGGTCACGTGGATCGCATCCCCTTGCGAAGAGCCCTGGCCCGTGCACTTGGCGATGGAGACGCAGTTGTAATTCAGATCTGCTTCTCTCGAGGGGGCGGCCCATCTCGGTTGCTCAGCCACTTTGCAATGTAGCTTCAAAAGCGAGAAAAGAAAGGAAAGAAGGTAGAAAGCTGCTCTCCATGGCCTTGTGTATTCCACTGTCTCTGTCGCTCAGGTTCCTACTGACTTCGGATCCTTTGGTCTTGAAGGCTGTTCAGTGTCGCCAACAGAAGGGAATTCTCCTCGCTGGGTCAGTTATGGGACTCAGAGGCGAACCAAAGCGTGAGTCCCCTGTGATGAGTCCTGAGCGTCTCAGGAGGGCGCACCACCCTCCGGGTGCAGCCTCGTGGGTGCGCTGCAGTGACGGCTTTCTGCCCAGGGCACTGCCCGCTTTTGGCACCTTCTTATCCCCAAAGAGTGACCAGGCTGACGTCGCCTCTGCAGGGGGAGGACTGTAGGGGGCCAGCACCCTGCCCACCAGGCTCTGCGCCGCTGGCCCATCTCCACCGCCGTCTCTATCACGGGAGCTGTGGCCGTCTAGGGCTTCGGATTTCAGTGCACTTGGCCCCCAGGGGTCCAGCAGGAAGGAGACCGAGTGGGAGGAAGGTTGGGAGGAGAGCAGGGAGGGAAGGTGTCTGTCTGTCTGTCTGTCCAGCCCCTGCTGGCTCTGCAGCGCCGGCCTCCGTGACTGTGTGCCGGGGCCGCGGCTCCCGCCCACTGCACTGTCCCCGGCCTCGCTCTCTAAGTCCCGGCCCAGAGCGCCGTGCAGTCCTCCGCCGTCCCCAGCCCTTTCTTCCTTTCTTCATAGTCGCTTCTTCGTGGAGCAGCAGCCTCTGCAGTGTCCCGCATGGGCCCCAAGTGGCCCTGGCAGGTCCAGGGCAGGGTCCCACCACAGCTCGAGCTGCTGCAGGGCACAAAGGGCAGTGATGACAGTGACCAGCGGCCCCGCTCCAGCGGATTCTGGAGAGAGGGCGGTCAGGCTGCGTCTGCAGTCAGCTGTGTGTGACTGCACCAGAGCACCTGAGACAGGAGTCGGCATAGGACGAGGAAAGGTTCCTCGGCTCATGGTTCTGGGGGTGTCAGGCTGTGGTCAGCTGGCTGTGTGGCTCTGGGGTCCGTGCCGAGGCAGTGCTTCCTGTGGGGTGTGTGGACAGGAAACTGCTTCCCTGGGGCACCCAGGGAGCAAGGACAGAGAAGGCATGGGGACCCCGGGTCTCCTCCTGAGACGCTCCCAGGATACAGCGCAGGCTGCAGGCTGGTGCCAGGCCCCGCACCCCAGATCCGGGCAGCGGCCGAGTTCTCTGCACCATGGGGACGGGATGGGGTTTGCAGGTCTGACATCGGAATCCCGGGAGAGACCCCAGGTCGTCTCTGCAAACTGGAGCGAGTGGGGTCCTCGGCTGTTTGGTGGCCGCGGCCGTGAGCGCTGTGAAGTGAGGCACGCAAGGGGGGCTCTGTCCTCGGTGTTAGCCGAGGAAGCTGCCGCCTTTTACTTTTATTTCGGGCCTTTCTGTCTCCTCAGCCGCACTGTCACGGAACTGTTCCCGTCCCGCGTACGCCAGATCCGTGAGTCACCACCCGGGAGCTGGCGTGTCAAATGTGTCTTTGCAAACACAAGGAACTGTGTAGCCTGCCGGTCACACAGGGCGCGTTTCAGAGCGAGCGGGTCGTGCTTCCCGATAATTGCTCCAGGGACATAGTCGCCCTCCTTAAGTGGCACTTCAGGTAATATTATAAGAATTGTTATTATTATTATTATTTTGGTTCTTGTTTGAAACAGGGTCTCACTATGTAGTTCAGGTTGGCCTTGAACTCACTGTGTGGCCCAGGCTGGCCTCCAGCTCTCAGTGATACTCCTGCCTCAGCCTCCCAAGTGCTGGGATTACAGGTATACACCACCACACTCAGCCCAAATGTGTTTTAAAAACTTGCCAACCTACCATTTTTTTTGTTGTATTAACTGCCTTTGGCTTATGGGTTAGAAACACAACATTTGAAAAATATAGAAAATACATGCTTTTGACACTCGTACTTGGTTGTCAGCCTGAGTTTGATTTGAGGCAACGGGCTGGGGTCTGTTGTGCAGGAGGCTGACTCTGTGCATCTCGCTCCCTCCTAAACATGTTCAGTACCTACTGTCAGAGAAATGGAAAAGGAGAAGCAGGTCTGAGCTCAACAGGACAGGCGTATCACAGAGCCAACCTGAGTGGCGCTCTGGCTCTGAGACCAGACCGGCAACTTGCGTACAGTGCAGGCCGTGGGGTCTTTTGTAGGGTCGTGGGGAAGGGGGTTTGGAGAGAGGGGCCGTGGCTGCTGGCCAGGAATGAGGCTTGAGAGAACACAGCAGCCGTGAAGTTCGCCCTGGGTGCAGCTGCGCCGGGAGGGGGCGTGTCCAGGGAGCCTGGACCAGGACGGCGGTCGTCAGATTCCTTCATTAACCAAAGTTTCTTTTGTCCCTACCTGGTTTTCCTAATACAGTCTCCTAATTAAGGTTTCTCTTTTAGTAGTGATCATAGCAAAAATAGATTTATACACATCTATTTCCCCAAATCTCTTTGCCTTTGTATTCTGGTTGCCTGGGTAACATTTCCAAGGGAATCCGTGCTAATCTGCTATTAAAAGCAGAGATAAGCTGGAAACTATTTTTAGGCCCTCTATACCATTTTTTTTCACCCCACCAGACTATTGAATTGGTTTATTTTTTTCTGTTTCCATTGTCTGAAGGCCATGTATAGCTTCCTTCCTGAACTTCCAATTTGGGGACTGGGTCACTGTTTGAAAATTGAGAGAATCGTTCAGCACCTTCATTCGGAACAGCGAATTGTGTGTGGATGGTCTTTTCATTTGCTGAGTGGGTCACGGTTGTTTTTTCACAGGTCGTCCGAACCAAATGGAGGCGGGGCATATTTCTGGTATTGGAAGGGAGGAATGTGCAGGCAAATCCGCAGTCCTGCCATGGGAAGACCGTGCTCCCTCTGGGGCCAGGTTAACCTGCTTTCCGTCTTGGTTCTGCAGCTCAGCAGCTGGGGTTCACAGGAGCTGTGGTCTGCAGTCACAACTACAGCATACTGAGTTCCGCACCAGAGAGGCAGGTGCACCCTGCTTTCAGAAGAGAATTAATACTGTATCTGCTACTGCAGATACTTGGCTTTACTAAAGAGATAAACTAGAGAGTTTATCCCTCTAGTTTTTCTTTACTAAATCACCCCTGCTGTTAGAAACATTGCAGACTCTTTTTCAGGGTGTACTTTAGCAGTAGAAATTAAAACTTCTAGTTTACCCCACCTTATACTTTTAGAAACATGATTGTAAGTTACTTGCATTTTTGCAAGTATTCAGGGGCAGCCAGAGTTAATATTTGGGTTATTTGCTTCTATTATTTTTACATAAAGATTTTTGTAAAATATGTATGTTAATGTAATACATGAAGGTCTGTAGTGTTGCGTGAGGGGTTTAGAATGTTCATCCGGCCATTGCAGGCTCCTGAAATGGCCAGTTCAGTATTAGGAATGGGCATGAAATACTGAGGAGGGGTCTGAGCCGATGAATATGGGTCATGTGGCAAGTTTGGGAGGAGAGATGGACCGCAGTGGGTGTTATTTGCAGTTGTTTGATACTACAGTGTTGTCCTGACTGGGTCCCTTTGGGTGCTCACACTTCTGAGTTGTTATTCTGGTTTTTACAGACAGATTGCTGGATCATCACCTTTGATTTGCCTTGCTGTGCTTGAGGAAGGGGAGGACACACACACACACACACACGCACACACACACCAGTGTCTCTTTAGACCCCTGAGCTCAGTTCTCAAAGGGTGGACAGAGGAAGCGCACTCGCTGGAAGTGGCGGCTGGGGTCAGGAAGCCTGAGTCCCCACCACCCTGTCCTGTGGGGGACACTAAGACCAGTCCACGCTGGCCCAGAGGACCAGAGCAAGACCTGAAGTCTGTCCTGACCTCCGTAGAGTATGTTCCTCAGCATATTCTAGGCACTGTTTGCTCTGGACTGTTGTACTCACAATTAGAATTGTTATCATAAGATAAAGCCAGCCCACCATAGAAAATTAGATAGAAGGAAGAAAATTACCCATAATCCAAATATTCGAAGGCAACCAGGAATACTTCATTTTTTACAGAGTTTTTTTTATGGTTACATGGTCATGTTTATATATATTTTAAAATTATTTTCCATGTAACTGTGAGTCACAAACACTTGTCATTTTATTCTGCTATCTTTATAACATCTAAATAACATTCCATTAAATGGGTATTCATTGGTTTTCTACTCTTTCCATTTTTTATCATTTGGTCAAAATTTAAAAAAAATTTGCATTATCAGTTTTTTACAAGAACTTTTTCTTCATTTAAGAATATATTTCCAATGGATTTGATAGGTTGAAAGTTTAAACATTAAAGAGAAATGCTAACACATTTTGCTAATTTGCTTTCCACCTGGGTTAGAACAATTAATGTTGTGTTGATCTCATTTTCTTTTCTCTTGCTTTGATTATCAACACTTTGAAATATTTTTACTAGTTTGGTAACCAAAAATGCTTTCTTTTCATTTGTGTTTCTTTGACTGCTAATAAGGCTGGACATTTCTTTTTCATTTTATGCTACACTAGTTGCATTATTTCTTTTCCTAATTGTCAGTTGCATGGCCATTTTGTGTAGATGTCTTTCACACTACTTAAAATTAAAATTCTTTTTTCCCAATTTACAAAAGTACTATATGCTTGTGATAATATCAAATGGAATAATTCGGGACACAGATACACAGAGGACAAACTCTCCTCTCAGGGAGCCAGCAGTAAAGACTTGATGTGTGTCTCTGTATTTGTGTGTAGAACACGATTGGTTTTCTGTGTCTGTGGGTTAGTATCCATGGATTCAACCAAACTTGGGCCACAAATCTTCAAAAAATAAAGTTGCAATGGTACTGGACATGCGTATTTTTCTTGTCATTATTCTCTAACCAGTGCACCAAAACAATCTACATAGCATGTGCTTTACACTGCACTATGTATTATAAATAATCTACAGATGATTTAGAGTATATCAGAAGATGTGTATGTTGTATGCCAATACTGTACCATTTTATGCAAAGCACTTGGTCATCCATGGACCTGGGGGTTTGTGGGAGTCCTGGAACCTGCACATTCTGAGGATGACTATGGTTTTAAAAGATGTGAAGTGTTCTATTACCAAGACAGAGTCATAGGACATATTGTGTAGCCATACACATATTGTGTAACTTGCTTTGTTTTTTTTCGCTTGAAATGTGTGTCATGGGAATCAGACCTTGTCTTAGTTACTTTCTTTTGTTGCTGAGACAGAATACCTGACACTCAAAGTTAAAAGGGAAAAGGTTTACTTTGCTTACAGTTTGTAGAGGTTTCAGTCCATCATTGGCCTGCTGCAAGGCAGGGTGACATCACAGAGGAGACACAGTTCATGGCGAGCAGAAGATAGCAAAGCAAGCAAGGGGCCTTAGCAACTTCTTTCTGCCCCTTTTATATTGTATCCAGGTTACTGGGATTAGGGCAGTGCTAAACCAGTCAGTAGACTGATTCAGTAATCACGCACCCTCCATCCCAGGACCACACACTCTAGGTCCAGCCACCTCTGAAGAAGCCCCATCTATGACTGCATGAGGCTCTGGGGGGACATTTAGGCGATAATCATAACAGACTTTAATAGCATATAATAAAATGTTTTTGGCAGTACGTTGCAAATATTTCCACAGCAAACATCTTGCCCATATGACATAGCCTGGCTCTGTCATGTGGACAAATATGCCCCTGTCACTGCTTGTTTTTATTTTTTAAAAAGTCTTAATTTAAAAATTACTGTTTAATACAACTGTAAGTTATTTTGGTGCAGCGTGAGATGAGATGAGAATCCAAGCCGACTCTTGCTGTTTAACTTACTAAGCGGCTGTCCCCTCAGCTTTTACTGAATGGTGCCTGAAAAGGAAAACCTTTCTATTTCTTTAGGCCAGTGGCATCTTTTCCCTGTGCATGTTTATTTTCAACTGTAACTGAGGAGTTCTGTGATTGGAGGGGCTTTTCCTGAGGGAAGGAAGACTTGGTGATTACCTGGAACTTGGTGGTTATGCTGGGAATAACCTGGTCTCCTCGGGCTGCAGTCTTCGCCTATTGCCTGGCCCCGTAGGCTGTGGGCTGCGTGGCCTCGGGGCCCAGGGCTCACCGACCACTGCTTCAGCTGTGCCGAGACCACGAGTGTCACCTCAGTGTTCGGTGGAGAGAGGGTCAGTGACTCACCACGGTTATTCCTGCTCAGATCGCACGGTTACTATTTGTATTACATTCATTGTAGCATATTGTAGGATTTGTAGCACTTTACTTTGTTCTGGTCCTCTGATCTCCTTAGCTGGTGATAAATTGGTCTGTGAAAATTCAATTCTGGTTGGTTACTTTGTGGATAATCAGGAACTGAACCTAGAAATGAAGGTTTCTCCTCATCACTGTTATTATTATTTAGCAAACATCCGTTGTATGCTGGGCATTCTGGGAAATACCAAGTGAATAAAGCTCATTCCTTTCCTTGAAGATCTGCACTCCCTACCATTCCTGACGGCAGGCTTTTTCTGAGGGGCGTGTCACTCCCTCCGACCCCGACCCATCAGATTGCAGGGGGCTGTTTTAACTGTGGGTGCTTTGAATGCTTTAGCCTGTTCAAGGAGCCGCTCCCGGTTCCGGAAACACCCGAGAACTGCCCGATGCATCTTTTATAAGCTCGCATGGGCTTGGTGATCTTGATCCTGAGTGTCTCTGTCTTTTGTTGCTAATTATACACTTCTCAGGCCCACTTCTCTTCCTTTGGACATTTAGGTTTCGCATTTGGTCAGCCAGCATCTAAAAATAAATCTAGAGACTTTGAGAGTGTTTCCCCTCTTGGCCGAAGGATGTGTATTTTTGTGTATTCCGAAGGGCGGCCCTGGGTAACTGTTTACTTTGCATTATGTATAGCACTTAGCAACCGCGGTGGAAACGAAAGCTGAGAGCACAGGATGTCCCAGCCCCAGCCAGTCCCCTCCCTCCCCATCCTGTGCCCCGGCCCTGGGGACCAGCCTGCTGGCCTCGAGTTCCCGCCGCCTGCCTTCTCCCCGGTGACCATGTGGGGACCAGGAAGAGGCGTGGGACGGACCCTTGCTGCCCCTGCCCTTACCGGCCCAGCTCTCCTCTTGCAGGTCAGTGTGGGTGGGGTGAGGGACGGAGGGCAGGCCTTGGCCACCATGGGGTCTCTGGACTGTGACAGCCCTGTCAAGTCTGAGGCATTGAGATGCTCTGTCTTATTTGGAGTTCTACCTGCATGTCCATGAAGAGAGGTAGCACGCCCTGGCGGGCTTGTGCTGATCATGTCATGGTCAGGTGATGTAAGTCGGCACGCGCATGCGCACAGGGAGCCTCCGGGCTGCGGGGAGGTTAGAACTTGTTCGCTTTGTAAGTAAGTTGTTTGGCTCTCAGGTCAGAACTGGACTTTCCCTTTCCTGGGCGCATCCCTGTCGCTGTCCCTGTGTCTGTCCACAGGATGCCCCTGATGTGCCCAGCCCTTCTTGCCCCAGCCCCCTCGGCAGCTCGAAGATTATTAAGAGTAATAATTGTATACAAGAGTGTACAAGAATCACGTCCAGAGGAGGGAGAGCAGGTATTAAATTCCTTGATTATTGCCTTTCACTGAAGAGGGCAGAGGCACATAGATCATTCCCTTGTGGAGGCCCCTCCCTTTTTTTCTTTAAACAAAATCAAATTTCTGTTCTTTTCTGAGACCACTGTATGTCCTTTTTTTTTTTTTTTTTTCCGCAGTGCTGGGGTGGAAGCCAGGCCTGCTGCAGGTGCGGTGAGCGCCTGACCGCGGAGCTACACCCCAGCTTTTGCCTCTTAATCTTAGTGCACGTCAGGGAACAGATTTGGAGAATATTTCTGTGATTTTTTTTCTTTACTTTCTTTTTTTCTTTTTGCTATGAAAATAGAAAACTCTTAAAAGGTTTCTTTGCATGTTGATTCGTATCATCTTTCTTCAGTAAAATATTAATTATTTTAAGGGCCAGAAGACATAGCTCAGCAGTTGAGAATGATTAAATTGTGCTTGTTTGGAAAGGGACAGTCTGTACATCTGCTTCTGTGGGAACCCCCAGCCTCTAGGCGAATGTTTTTCTAGCCTCACAAGGGGCGGGACCCCGAAACAGGAAGTCATCATGACACAGCATTGGAGGGATGAGAGAAGGTTCTGGATTTGCCTGACCTGTTTCTTCATCCAGAAGGACCAGGCGGATTATGGAAACTGCCAGTTCCAGGGCATCTGCGTCTTGTGCAGAGCGTGAGTGTGGTGTGTGTGTGCAGAGTGTGTGCCGTGTGTGTGTGTGTGAGTGTGTGTTTGTGACACGTGGGACGCCTCCCGCCAGGAGCAGTGCTGGGTGCCACTGGGCCGGAGGCCAGGCTGTGGCCGGCTGCCCCCTGGGCACTGGTGTCAGCCCTGGATGTGGAGTCACTGGTCCTGAGGGCTCCTGCAGACGTCAGAGGGTCAGGTCACCGTGTGAGCGCACTGGGACACCTCGTGAGCCCCTGTGGCCTGGCCGAGGCTCCCCTTGCTAAGGTGGATTTTGCATGGTAGCTGTACCCATCCAGGAACGGTTTTAGACGTGTTGGGTGGAGTACAATCACTGTGAGAGCGCAGGCCCTCTTGGAGGTCAGAGATTTGGATGTTACTCAAATGAGTTGGCGTGAAAGGGACGCATTGCGACAGGGGCTGCTATGGTCATCGGCACCTTCGTCACTGTGCACCGGATGCTGCTCGGGGCGTGTGAGCTCGGGAAATACCCCTACCCCCCATTACGTTATCCTCCCCGGTTTAGAGAATGTGGCCTCAGGCGCGCGCGTGTGAGTGGAGTCGGGTTCACAGCTGTCGCTGGGCAGCTGTGGCGTCTGACCACTGTTGCGCTCTGTCCCGTGCAGCTGGGACCCCGACGTTGGGAACAGAGTCAGTTTCTTTCTCCAGGTTGTGTGGTCTCCGCACCCTTCACAGCTCTCTTCCTCTCCTGTCTTCTTCATCTTACCGGAATCATTGGGCTGCAGGGTGACTTCAGCCTCCCACAGCACCTCCTGGCTGAAACCCGTACGCAGTAGAGTCCTGCTGGCCTCTCTCGTTGACGCCGGCCACACATACTGCTGCAGCCTGGCCAGCAAAGTGGTAACCGGTCTTTGGATGGCTGTTGATTCTAGGTCCGCTGGGTGACCATTCGTTCTAGGGAGACCCACTGGAGGGGCGGGCATTCCAGGCCCACAGACTTCCACAGTGGGGGGTAGTGGGTAAGGCAGTTCATACTGGAATGGGAAATGGCTCATGGCAGAAAGTTAACATCTCCGGAACAAACTCATTTTATACTTCGATAAACATTCTTAGTATCTTTATGGAATCTGAAAAGAGTCTACAGCTGTAATGTATATAATCTATTTCTCATTAGAAGCCTAATTCAAAGGGGCTTGGAAAAAAGCCACACTGGTTCATATCACAGTGAAGGCAAAGGCTTGGCTGGATGCAGGTCTCAGATACCGCGAGTACCATCTCTTGGCTCTGTCCCTCTCAGTTTGCTTCATCGCTGGGCAGGTCCAAGCTTTTTTATTTTGGTATAGGGGATCGAACTCACAACCTCGCACTTGCCAGACAGGCGCTTAGGCCGCTGAGCTAAATCCCCGGCCCTATTTTTTGAGACAGGGTCTCACTATGTAATTCAGGGTGGCCTTGAGCTCACATCGATCCCCCTGCCTCAGCCTCCCTAGTGAGGTCTAAACTTCTTGATATCAAAGTGCCACTGGAAGATCCAGACTTATCTGTTAGCTGAGCCACCCCACCAGCGAGCTTCTCTTTCCCCACCGTTCTGGCAAAACCCCGGGTTTTATTCTTACTGCTCTGAATTGGTTAAACGCCTGTCTCTCAACCGAACGTGGCTGCCAAGCTAAATGGTAGGCCCGGGTCATTGCCTATCCTGGGAGAGGGCCTCCTCACTCACGGCGCAGGGACGGGGATGGGGACGTGTAGTTTCCAGGGACAGTGGGGGTGTTAATGCCAGAATAAGCGGAAACGGATGCTGCCCAGGCACCAGCACCACCTCACTACTCAGCACTTTCAGGTTCATTTCAAGTAGCTGGACATCTGTCATCCAGATTTGGGGCCCTGGGAAGCAGGGTGGGGCCGTAGTCACTTAATTTGTAGGCAGCAAAGTCAAAGGAACTCCAAGTGCTGAGAAAGGCCCAGATGCTCTACATTAATTTTAAATTATAATCCCTAACGATGATGCTAATATGTGAAATGAAGTTGTTAACAAGATTTGCATTGTTTGAGAATGCCAGTCACAGGGTTGCTTTATTTTTAATTTTGATCAAGTGGGAGGATAAAGACTAGAAGGGCTCTGCTGCGGGTCCTCTGTGCGAATTATAAATTGTCCTGGCCCTCAAACGACTCTGTGGGCTCACACACGGGCTTGGCGTGAAGCCTCAGCAGTGCTGGGATTGAAAACCCAGTCTATTCAGGTAATGATTAAAACGATCTTAATAATGATTTAACACATACTGGGAAATAATTGCTTTCCCCTGCCCTGGAGATGAATCTAGGAAGCACTAAGCTACATTCCCAGTGCTTTTTATTTTTTATTTTGCAGCATGGTCTTGCTAAACTTGCCCGGATTGAACCTGAACTTGTGATCTCCCTGCCTCAGCCTCCCAGAACACTGGGAGCGTGTGTGGCCACCATGTCCTTTGTGTAAATCAGGAGCTCTGAGTCCTGTGGGGGTAAAACCAACCTGTCTTGCAGATATAGGTTGATTCCCTGGAGTAGCAGTGTGTGCATGCATGTGTGTGCACATGTGTGTGTGTGTGTGTGCACACATGCAGATATGCTTTCTGCTCATGGAATTGCCATAGCCCTTAGTCTACTCTGCCTGCTGCAAGGATCTCATGTCCTTTGGGACAAATTATCAGCGTTTGTGCTGTAGGAGTTTTGTAGATGGTTGCCTTAATTTCTTTCACTTATTTAAACTTTTGGATTTATGGGATTAAGAACAGTCCCCTCAGAGGCCAAAATGTTTTTCTCTTCTCTTGGCTTTCTCAATGCTACTGCTACTCGGTCTCGTGCTGTTTTGAAGCTCTCGGCTGACAATACCAGCGTCCACTCTGACTGGTGTAACCAGAAAGAGAGCTTTAAGGATCCCTGAGAAGTTGTCTTAGTCTTTTTCCTCACCGAGGGATACAGTGAGGAGAGCACTCAGCACAGGAATTTAAGGGAGGGTGCGTTTATTTCAGCTCAAATTTGTAATCCATAGTTGATCAGCTCGAGGAGGAAGGCATTGTGGGAGGGCCTGGGCAGAGGAGAGCCGCTTGCCGCATGGTGGAGAGGAAGTGGAGAAGGGAGGAGCAGGGAAGGACATGCACACTTCCAGGCCATGCCCCAGTAACCGCCTCTCCTGACCAGACTCTGCCTCCTAACAGCAAGCCAGCTGTGAGCCCCGGATCCAGTCAGAGGCTTTGGGGGTCATTTTAGGTCTAAGCCATAGCAAGAGTTCATGGAACTTGAAGGCACACAAGGGTCAGGCCGGGAGCCCCTGCAGCCAGCCCCAAGCACGCCACACACTGGGCCACTGGCGACCCCGTGGGAACCCCAGAGTGACTCCACTTAGCACAGACTCTGCGCTCATAGCACCAGGTGTGCTTCTCCTGGGACACCCGACACTGTGGCCTCTGAAAGCCGGGCTTCTCTGCCTGTTCCCCAGTGCTTGCCACAGTGGGCTCCACACCTCTCCTCCCCACTGCCTGTCTTCTGAAGAACATTTCTGTGCGCCTGCTCCTGAGGTACGAGGGAGCAAACTCCTGACCTCTACGCTGGGGAGCTGTGGACTCAGAAGGCAGGAGATTTCTCACATGTGAGAGAGATATTTTAAAACATACCAGATCTCCACACATACCCTAGAAAGGATCCTTAGATTTCTTCTGGATAATACGTGCTTCTAAAACATCGACTACTGTTGTCTCAGTATAACAGAATAACAGATGCTGAGTACATTATAAAGAAAAGAGGTATATTTAGTTTACAATTTGGAAGGCTGGAAGTCCAAGATCAGGTGGTCCCATGTGTTTGGCCCCTGGGTGTAACGCCATGTGGCAGAGAGGCAGAAAGAAAAACGACCTACCTTATTGCTGACCTTGGTTGCCTCTTCAGTATCAGTGGGATCACTTCCCCGTCCTCTGCACGAAGGCACGAAGGCCGAGGGCAGGTCTAACACGTGTAGGTCACATGCACGCGCTCAGAGAGGCTGACCAGCCTCCCCTGGTCACACAGCCTGGGATGATTATAACCCAAGCCTGTCTCCAAAGCCTTTCCCAACTGCAGTGCTGCCTTGGGAGCCAGGCCTGCACTCTGGTTTCGGGGTTTCCTCACCAGGAGTGAATGGCACAGGGATACCTGGATTTCTTTGGGGCCCCTAGCACGGTCTCCCTGTGGGTGGCACAGGTTGGGGGGTGGTATTTATCTGTGCTTCTCCCACAGCCAAACTTCTGGCTTTTGCTCAGAGGTGATAGTTTGTTTGACCAGGGTATAAACGTTCTTAGTTCAGATGGTAGCTTTGAACTGGACTCTTACAGTGACACAGTTTTCTCCGTAGTAGAGTTCGTTATTAGACGGCTTCACCTTGGAGCTGGAGTGTGAGATCAGCTGTGTGGGTCGGCAGAGCCAGGGGCTGGTGGGGGCTGGCTGAGAAGCTGGGGACACCTCCAACCAGAGGGGTCGCTGAAGGCAGCCCCAGGGGAAGAGCATGTGGAGGGCAGAGAGGAAGCCCAAGTGCTGGGGCGGAGGTGCTTCATGGTTAAGGACATGGGCTCCGCAGCCTGTTTGCCTGGGTGTGAGACCTGGTGGTGGCTTGCTAGCTGTGTGATGGTGGGCAAGTTAACCCTTCAGAGGCATCATACCTTAGAAAGGAGAATAGCACCAGTAACTGCTTGTGTGTTGGAGGGGTGGAATGAGACCATGATGTGGAACTGTAAGTTCATAGTGAACACTCTGTGGGTGCCAGCAGAATGGAGGAGTCAGGGAGGAGTGAGGCAGCAATCGTGGGTTAAGCACATGAGTGGACCCAGGTGGGGAGGCACAGAACAGGACGGCCGTGTTGACAGCTGACAGTCCCAGCACTGCTAAAAAGTCCAAGTCCAAAGTCTCCTCTGAGACTCAAGGCAAACTCTTAGCTGTGAGCTTCTGGAAAAATAAAAAAAAGAAAGTTAAATACTTCTCTTCTAGTCACCAAAGCTGCCTTTCCCTGAGTCTTCATTTTCTAAGTCTCCCCTTGTTGATTTGGCTCTGTTCATGAATGTGCAGACCTGGGGATCACACTGCAGAAGTGGGATCTAGCTCTGAGCGCTTCTTCCACTTAGGGTGAACCTTTGGACGACACTCTGAACTGAGCCCCAGGTGCTCTCTCTGGGTCTGACACAGCAGGGGTTTAGGGTATCATGGCACAAAAAGTTCCTTGCACGCAGAGCTCAAAGGGCGCTCCAGGTAGCTTCTGCTTTCTCCTGGGCTCTGGCTGGTTATGCTTGCTCGCCTTGTTGCCCCATGTGAAATGTAAGTTTGGGAAACAATCTGTTTTATGGAACAAAATGTCACCCAGTCCACAACCAAAAATAAAGCCAATTAAGATCCTTTAGAAAAACAAACAAACAAACAAACAAACAAAAAACCCCAATATAAGTTGTGTTGTTTGAGTGGCGTGTAGTTGTGGGAATGTGTCCCTCACAATACTGAGCATTTAAATTGAATTGACACTAATTAGTTCCAAGTACATCCCTACTTTAAAGTCATTATTTGCTTCATCTGCATGGTATAGAAACAATATGATAAACATAAACAAAAAATACCATTGGGGTTTTTATAATTTTCTCATTGATGGGACAAAATACCTGGCACCCACAGTTTAAATGAGAAAAGGTTTATTTGGACTCATTTTCAGAGGATTCAGCCCATGGTTGGTTTATCCCAAAGCAAAAGGACATGGCAGAGGGAAGGTGCTCAACCCATGGTTGCCAGAAGCAGAGAGACAAGGGAGAGGCTGGGGACAGAACACCCCCTGCCAGGCCGCATCCCAGTGATCTGCCTCTAAGCACCTCCTAATAGCGAGTCAGCTATGAACTCATAAATGGAATAATTTGCTGATGAGTATAGCACCTCCATAATCCAATCACCAAAATACACGATACTTTTGGGGAACATTTTAGATTTAAACCATAACATTTCACCCCAGCTCACCATCTCATTATGCTAAGCACATTTAGTCTATCTCTGAGAGTCACCAGTCTTGTCAGTTCCAGCACTGTTGAAAAGTCCAAGTTTTTTCCAAGGCTCTTCCAAGATACAAGGCAAACTTAAAATTAAAAAAGAAAATTAAATACTTTCGAAGTACAGTGGTCCAGGGTAAACATTCTCATTCCACAATGGAATAAAAGGGATAGAAAGGAATTGGATCGAAACAAGATTGAAACCTGATGGGCACACAGATCTCATCCTGCACCCAGCACAGGTTGGGGTGACATGTGAGCTCCCAAGGACTTGAGTGACCCTGACCTTATGACCTTGCTGGTTATAGCACATCTCGCCTCTCTCTTGGGCTGGCTCTGCTCACTGCTTGTGGTTTTTCTCAGCAGAAGTTCTATATTTGTGGCAAATCCAACTTCCTGGGGTCTCCACTGCGCCTTTGGCTTCATTCTTACAGCTTCACGCACTGCCCTCTCAGGGACACACTTCTTGGCCTCCCAGGCCTTCTTCTGAAATCTGGATGGAAGCCTCTGTGACTCCATAACTCTTGCTTTCTACTTGCCTGAAAAATGTGGATGTTACCAAGGTCAGCTGCCAGCTTGAGCAGTAACCTGGCCTCCTTGGACCACGGCTGCAGAGGCCTCTGAGTGCCTGCATGGTCAAACTTGGGGAAATACTTTCCTAGGTGGCCCAGAATGAGCAGGATACCCTAGGGCTTTCTTATCAAAGCAAGGTTTTCAAGGGAATTTAGCTTTTTATACCCTTAAGCCTGTGAAGTGTAGGGTTTGACCAATTTCTGAGATGCCTCCAAACTATATTTCCTACTGTCCTGAGACAAAGTATTGGCTTCTTTTTAATGCTGCTCTTTTCAGAAACTACATTCTCTGTGTCCCCACCTTTGCAGGCATTTCCTTTGTGGTAAAACTGTAAACTTTTCACATCTTTTGGTTCTTTTTTCTCACTATATATCTGGTTAAAAGTATCCAGTAGCATCTTATGCCACAGCCTGAATATTGGCTGCCTTGAAATTTTCTCCACCATATCAGTTAGTCTACCACCTTAAAAATCAGCCTCAAACAAAGTCTTACTGCATGGGCAAAATGTTGACAACATTTTTTGTCGGAATGAAACACGTATGAGCTCTATTCCAACTGTCAGCGGAGTCCTTGTTCCCAACTGAAACTTTCTGAGCCTGGCCTTTACTGTCTGCATTCCTACCACCATTCTGGTCTTCTGAGCTCTAAATAGAATCATCTATCAGGCTCTGGTTGTAGCATTCTGGGTCTTCTTTAACCCGATTTGCCAAAGCTTTCCAAATTCCTGCGTCAAACCAGTTCTAAAGGCGTCTATACCACATGGTCAGGTATAGTCTTAGCAACAACCCTACTGTTAGTAATTTTTTTCTGTATTAGTCATTTTCCTGTTGCTGGGACAAAATACCTGATACCTGCTACTAAAAGGAGGAGAGATTTATTTTGACTCATGCTTTCTGGGGATTCCAACGCAGAAATAACGTGACAGAAGTGCAGGGCAGAGGAAGGATACACAACCCCTGGTGGCCAGGAAGCAGAGAGACGAAGGAGGACCTTAGGGTAGGAACACCCTCTCATCCTAAAGTGCTCGTGTGACCTGCAGCACTTTGCAGACTTTCAAGATTTGTTACCAACTTCAAAAAAGAGTTTATCTTACAAAAATATGGATTTGGAGCTTCTCTTGAAAAATCACCTGCATGTATTATGAACCTTCTCCCTCACCTTCCTTCCCTTCCTCTTCTATTCCTCCTCCTTCTTCTGGTAGTAAAATGTAAGTAATGTGAAACTTACAATTTTTAGCCTACATTTTTATGCCTTTAAATCCATTCATGCTGCTACACAAGCCTCACCATCATCCACCTCTGGAACTTTCCATCTTGCCAAATGGGAACGCTGTATCCGTGAAACCACAGCTCCCCCTTCCTGTTCCTCCCTTGGGCCCGGTAACCTCCTCCACCTCTGCCTGTGTGAATCTGACCCCCTGGAGCCCTCATAGAAGTGAGATGTAAGGAGTTTGCCCTGTTGTGTTTGGCTGGTTTCTCTCAGCATCCTGTCTGCAGGTTTATCCATGAGGTTGCACACATTGGAGTCGCCTTCCTTTTTAAGGCTGAATAACTGTCCTTCATATGTGTATTCCACTCTTGCTTATCCATTCATCTGCTGGCGGACGCTTGAGTTACCCTCTCCTTTTGGCTTTTGTGAATAATGTCCCTGTGGAGATGGTGTACAGATCTCTGAGTCCCTTAAGGATTTGTATTTTTGGACATTTTTCTCAGCAGTTCTCCAAAATCTGCCCGCTCTGGGATGGGTTTCTGCTGTAGATTCACTTTGTAGGATCACTGAAAAAATTCTCCAAAACATCATATGAAGATGACTTTGATTCTGTACAATGGCAAAAACCACTTACCGTCAGGTCTTCGCGAAGTAGTATCGCATAAACAAAAGTATCTGGAAGTAACATTTTGTGATCCATCCAATCTTGAAATTAGTCATGACGACCTCCGGTTTAAGGAATTTGCCACGCATTTGATGTTTGATCTGAATGCAGCCTGTGCTGTGTACATATGTCAGCGAGGATTCTCTGTTGTGGTTGTAGCAGGTGTCGATAAAGGGGAATTATGGAAACAATTTAGATTTCATTTCTGAATTTTCAGGATGCATTAAGCTAAAGAGTGTGATTATTTTTATCACTGAATGTTACATGGAAAATCAAGCCAACGTTTTTGCTCTTTGAAGAATGCCATTTCTGATATTTTTTAAAATTAAAAATACTTCAGCCTGAATGTCATTATCCGACAGGTGCATAGAGTGATTGAAGTTTTGTGTAATATGAACAAAATCTTGACGTAAGCTCAGAATTTCAGGTGCTTAGGCAGAAGTGAGGCCAGAGATTGCATTGCTAATATGTGCTTAGCACTGGACTAATGCGCTTGTGGATATAACCTTTTAAAATCAAGGGCACAACTAATTGGACAGAGAATATTGAAACTCCTTAAAGAAACACATTGCCGTGTAGTGATCAGAGCCACTGGCAGTGTGAATTTGCAAACATCTGACGTGATGCAAATTATGAATCCTCCTCTTCTTGTCGTCAAGGCTGGGCTCTCATAATTACTCTCTCTCTCTGCATAAGATTTGTTTAAGAGCTTAGTTCCAGTTTTAGTGTTTCCTTAAAAACCTGTGATTGCATTTCTTAAAAGCATTTTCTAACTTAGACTTTTTAAAAAGTAAGGCGGCAAGAAATTTATCCAAGTCACTGAATTTCAGCTGAAATAATTTTTTATTTTCAACAAGCTTACGGTTTGAAGAAAACATGCCAGTCTCAATGTGTGGGGGAAACATTTTCATTCCAAATTGTTTATCCATTGAATCACATTTTAAGGATCCATCTATATCTTGATGCTGACATACAATCTCTAGACAAGGCCTTGAATTTTCCTGTTTACTTATTTGAAAACTAACACATTTAAATTTTAGGACATGCAGGGGAAATCCCTTAAAGTAAACAAAAAATAGTCTTGTCTCAGCTAACGGTGTAGTTCTGAATGTTCTGTTTGCCATCCTATTACCCTTCCCCATTACCAAGTGACATTGTTTATGACCGTATACAGGAATTCCCTTTTCCGTGACAAGTCTTGGGCTCCCCAGGTTGTTTGTACAGTGTGGATTTAGCAAAGGAGATCACTGTCACTATTCAGGACTGTTTTGTTTACAAGTAGCTGATAACCAACTCGAATTGTTTAACCAAAGTAGCTTAAACAATTGCAAACCCCAGGAGTGGAATTCCGATCTACTAGGATCGAGGCGCTCAGGGAACAGGAGGAATTTGCTTTCCTCTTCCTGTGTCTCTTCCCTGCTTTCAACTGTGCTGACCTAATTATCAGGCTGCTCTCTCCACGCCAAGGCCAGCACGGCCACCAGCAGCCCCAACATCATCCTCACTTAGCAAGAGTAGAGCCAAGAATAACTTCCACAGTGTGCTGACAAAATGGCGGGAAGAGTCAGTACTGGTCACATGATCACCTATGAGCCAATCACTGAAGCAGGACTGGGTCAGCTGGCCAATGCAGGAAAGGCTGGGGCATGGTTGCTAAATCAGTGTAGGGAGGGTTCTTCACAGAAAGGACAGGGCGTGGTGTCAGAAGAAGGAAAAAGGACCCGCTGCTGAGGGCAGGGCTCGTGCTAGGGGTCTCTGTTCCTTCAGAATGGGTGGCACACACCTTACCGATGCTGAGGAGGTGGAGGCAGAGGGGCCGCATGGAGATGGTGAAGGAATCATTTCTCTGACGTCAGCAAGGTCAGGGAAACCAAGGATGGTGCAAGGCGCCTCCGGGGCAGCAGCCGAGGGAAGCTGCTGGAGTCCCCAGGCCCGAGGGCAGCATGGAGAATGTTCTGGAACCCTAGGGAGGCACAGCTATCAGAGAGGGAGGCCTGGCAGGGCTGGGCCAGGCCCGGGGGACAGAATGTGTCCCGTCATCCTGAGGCACTGAGGCCTCAGGGCATAAATGGTGCACTCGGCCAGGAGGGTCTTGAATAAGGAGGTGTCTTTTTGAAGCTGTCCTTCATTGCTATGGAGATGGCGTTGACATTTAGCCATGTCCAGCTCCTTGCAGGCATCACATCTGCTGGGCTTGGTCCCCGGGACACATTTCCCAGCCACCAGGTTGGGGGAGAGGGGTCTGGGAGCAACACCCCAAGGTGATCACAGCTCCACTTCGCTCCTGGGTGGCCTTGAGGTGTGGGTGGTGTGGGGCCCCCCGATGGGACCGGGCTCCCTGGCTGTCCTCTTGGTGTGCAGAGGTGTGTGTGGGGGGTGCCACACCCCTAGACCACCCTGTGCAGTGCGGGTGCTAGACGCAGTGAACACACTCGGCTTGCCTTTCCCTTTTTAACCCCTAAGTGTGCCCTATTTTGGTCCCAACTATTTATCCTACCTGTTTTAAAATGTGCACCACAGACCTGGGCATGGTGGTGTACACCTACAGTGCCCTGACTCGGGAGGCTGTGGCAGGAGGATCGCTGTATGTTTGAGGCCCGCCTGGGCTACACAGTGAGTTCAAGGCCAGCTAGGCTATGTAGTGAGACCCTGTCTCAAAAACTGAACATCCTCCATCCCTCCCCAAAATCCACAACAATGGGACTTAAGTGAGCTAAGACTAGGCCATGTAGCTAAAGTGTCTGGGGCTTGCTGGTCTTTTTAGATCTCTCCACACAGGTGACTTCCGGCTGTGTGCACACAGTGGGGTCTGTTAGTGTGCTTTGCAGAAGTCACCGGAGAGCTGAGCCACGGTGTCCAGTGTGTCCGTTCCTCCGACCTCCCTGGGGAAAGGGCGGCCCTCTGTCTTGGACCTGTGGCTAACTTGCTTCAGTACAAACAGCAAACCTTTGGGAAGTGCCTGCTATGTGCCTCTCACGCCTCTGGCCACTAGGATTGCAGAAGTGCAAAAGACGGCATGTGGCTCAGTGACAGTACGAGTGAAGGAAGCTCAGGGTGGGGCTCTGGTTAAAGCAGACGGCAGGCGGCACCGCGTGCCTACTCATGCGAGGGAGGAGGATGACTGTGCGACCACACCTGCCAATTGTCCGGGGACATCTCTGGGGAAATGGGATTTAAACCCAAATTCAGCCAACAGGGAGCAAACTAGGTGAACAGCGAGAGAAGGAGTGTTTCTGGCAGAACGGCCAGTGCCGAAGCCCAGAGGTGGAAATGAACTTGATGTGGAAGAGAAGGCGGCCGGTACGTGTGTTCCAGAGGGAAAAATTCGTTTTTCCCCGGAACTGGGGTTGAACCGAGGGCCTTCATGATGAGCGATATCCCTGGCCTTGTAGTTTTCATTCTGAGACAGGGTTTTGTCTCTGGCACTTTGCTGTTGCACCCAAAGTAAACAAATATGTGTCTAAAAATGCTAGGGAGACCACAGCGAAAGCAGGAAGCCACCAATTGGATGCAAGGGAGACATGAGAGCCAGGTATGTAATATAGACAGAGACGATCTAGAGGTCCCGGCAGAGAGGTGGCGCTCAGGCGTGGCCTGGATGAGACGCGGCAGGTGGAAGAGGGGCTGGCACTGAGCCTGGGGGCCTTGCTTTCGCCCAGCGTTGGACTGGTCCTCATAGACCGCGCGCTTGACCTTGGGGTCAGCCTCCTGCCCCGAGTCCTGGCCCGTGTGATCTTCCTCGCTGTGGGGCCTTGCCCACGACGGGGCAGGGTCTGGGGCCAGGACCTTCTGTGCTAACACTTGGATGTTCTACAGCGGCCTAAGAAGAGCTGGTCATCCCGTGAGAGGGAAGCTGGGGCGGGGTTTATTTATCGCAACCTCCTGTCTTCAGTGAAAGGGTTAAGAGAATGTCACAAGTATTACCATCATTTTCTTTGTGATATTTAGGTGTGTTTTCTTAAACTACCTGGAAATGGTTGTTTCTGCTGCAAGCTTAGCCAAACGCTGGGAAAGCAAGAAGTCACCTTCGTTAGCTTTGTTTCAGCGTGAGTGTTTTCCTGGCTGCTGTCTGTATTATTCATGATTCCATCTAGTTCAGCATGCCCATTCTGTGTAATTATCCTCCCAGTGGTTCTAAGCATTGGCTCAGTTCACTGCACCATTACTGAACCTCCTAGCAGTACCCTTGGCACCGTGTAAATTCCAGATTGGAGTCCTTTCTTATTCAGTGGATTTTAGTTGGCCCAAACCCAAGCAGTGCTCAAAATCGAAACAGAGGACTAGGTTGATTCACCTTTCACGGGCCCTTTCTGGGGAAGTGAATAAAAAGGCCTTCGCTTCTTCTCGTCTAGTAACTGGGGCTCCAGCACCACCGGTGGGCACACCTGTGGGCTGCTCATCTCTCGCTGGTCCCGAGCTGCCCACCATCGTGGTTCTTCCTCCTGTGCTGCCTCGGTCTTTCTCTCTCTCATCCTCCCCAGTGTCCTCCCAGCCCACCGACCTGGTACCACCCCTGTATCACATGGCATGGGAATAACTTGGTGCTCTTACCAAACATATGTTACTCCCAGGCTGAACCAGCCCGAAGTCCAGACTAACTTCTGTTCTGGTTTCCCAGGGCTGCTTAACCAGCTCCCCGAACGCGGAGAGGCTGACCCAGCAGGGGGCAGAGGAGGGCACAGTACGCGGAGGGCAGAAGTCTGAAACCGGAGGGTGGGCAGGGCCTTGCTCCCTCCGAAGTGCCAGGGAAAACCCTTGTTTCTACCACTTCCAGTGGTTGCCAGGAAGCCAGCGCCTTCCTCGGCTGTGGACACGTCACCCAGTCTCTATCTCTGTAGGACGCTGTCCTCTCTGCGGCGCGTCTCTAGTCCTTGAATTAGTGGCCTCCATAATGTTGGTATAGGGCGTACGATATAGGGCCTCCAAATAATATGAGGGAAATGCAGCTCCCAACCGGCCAGATGTCCAAGACACCGAGTCTGTGTTCTCTAAAACCGAGAAATGGATTCTACAAACAATGCAGGGTAAGAGCAGGAGAATTTATTGAAAGGAAGAAAAGCCTCTGTCAGAGAGACAGAAGGGGCTGGAAAGCGGGTGCCTGCTGACCGGCTTCTCAAGGGTGTTTGCTGAACAAAGCCACGAGGTGAGGCGGGTTCAGGGCGGGACAGAGCTACAATCGATCGGTAGTCTCTTAGCTAATATTGATCCCATGGGAAGTCAAGGTGGGTGTGATAAGTTTACAGCAAGTAAACTTGAGTAATACTGATTAAGTGGGGGTCAGATGGGGAAGCGGGTCATACAGCAAGTGCATGTGGGGCCGACAAGGACTTCCCTGAAAGGGCTGGGTTCAGGTTTTGGTTCCCCACTCAAGGTGATTGTCGTCTGTTTACAATGTCCATCACTGCTGCTCGTCACTTCCTAGGGGAGGCATATGGGTGAGTAGTTCCTCTTTGTCTTCACGCCGGGCCTTCAGCGAATGCGCCTCCAGCCACAGCTGTCTCCTGCCCTGCCCTGTGGCTGCCTACGACATTTCTACCTAACTTAGCTGTCCATAGCACTGGAACCTAATCTAAGCCGACGAAATCTGCAGAGATCATTTTCAAACATGCTTGGTGCTGCATGTTAGGGCTTCAACACAGCATTGCAGGGGATAAAACTCAACCCACAGGAGCTGCGCAGTGATGAATCCCACGACGAACATTTACCCTTTAGTAGGCCTGGGGAGGTCCCAGCCGCACTCCCGCTCCGCTCACAGTGCTGCCCCTGAGGCAGGAGGAGGGAGCAGCGGCCGCACGAGGCGTGGGGGCCGATGTGCTGCATCCCAGACCCTGCGGAGCAAGTCGCTCACCCCCAGCTTCCTCCTTTATAAAGTCAGTCTGGTGCCCGCCTCCCAGGGAGACTGCGAGGATCGCTCACGAGGATTTCTCTAACGCAGCTGCCGGTGCCTGGCCCAGACGACATCTTCCGTCAGTAATGCTATTTCTCACTTCCTTTTTAAATTGAGCGGATTTCACATGTATGAAGCTGCAGATTTCCTTGTGTTTCTCATAGAGCTGGGAAGTGAAGACGATCTGGCGGGTATTAAAGCTACCAGGCCACCTGTCATCCGTAGCTGAAGAGTCACATTTTGGGGATCTGACGGATCATCTTTGCGATGCAGGAGAAAACGCCTTTCCTCACCATGGGAGTGGCGGAGTGTCTGTCCCCGGGTGGCTGCCTGAGGGCCGTGGCTGGGCTCAGCCCCGATCGCTTCTTGCTCGCCTGGGCCCGTTCATTTTAGCCTCAGGAATTCATAAGGTGCCCACGAGCAGGTTTGCTTCTTTCCGTTAGCTATCAGATCAGTTATGCATGGTGTTTGGTGATGGAGAGAGGTTGGTATCAGTGACTCAAGAGTATCAAGACTTTTTTTTTCTTTATGAAGTCATCTGGAGTTAGTCAGATCTGGGAGGGTGCGGCTTTGCTATTCACAAGGTGCCCAGGACGCTTCTGGTTTTTCAGTCCATCGTTACTACACATTTCTGTTTTTGAAGTAGCCTCAGAGTCCAGTTTGGCTGCTGGAGCTCACACCGTTACACCTGTGCTCCAGGCAGAAGACAGAGGAAAGGATAAAGAAGCAAAAGACATGTGTCCCTCTTTTTGATTTTGCTTTGTTTGTCTGTCTTTTGTTTTCATTGCACTAAGCACACTTGTCTTTAAGGGAGGCTGAGGAAACAGAGGTATTTTTAGGTGGGTGCTGTGCCACTCAGTAATGCATATCTCAGGCTTGATTTGGACAGGACTCTCCCAGTGACACAGGGGAATGAAACTTCCAACCTACTAGATGTCTGGTATGAGTTCGCGTTCTCTAAAAATCAAAGAATGAATTTGAGGAACAATGGAAGTTAAGAGCAGAATATATTTATTGAGAGAAAGAAAGCTTCTGTCTGAGAGAGAGAGACAGAAGGGGTCCTGAGTGGGTTGCCAAAGACTCTGTCTATTCCAGGGACTTTTATAGAGCAAAACCATAAGGTGAGGCAGGTCCAAAGTGGGGAAAACATGGGAACTCGCAAGGCAGGTGGGCATGAGGTGGGATAGAACTATGGTCAACCAGTAAGTTACAAGTGTAATTGATCAGGTAAAATTGAGTAAGTTGGGGACAAATGGGGAAATGAGTCATGTGTCAAGCGGGCATCCTTAAAGAGCAGTGACTCTTCTTGTAGGGGGTTGGGATGGTGACTCCTGGCTTCCTCAGTGTGATAGAGAACTATTTAGACTATCAATCCTTAGGATGTAGGTGTGTTTGTTCGATCTTTGTCTTGAGGTCTGGCCCACAGTGGAGGTGTCTGTCTCCCCCACAGTTGCAAGGTATCTGGGCTTCTGCACTGGGTTCTTCGAGGACCCAGCCCTGCCTGCCTGCCTGTAATATTTCTGTCTAACTCAGCTGCCTGTGACAGCAGCACCCAACCCGTCTGCAGCAGAGGCATTGTTCTCAGCTCAGTATGGAGGCTGCCTTTGGCAAACACAGGACTGTGAAAGCAATAAGACAGATCATGGAAGTTTCCAGATACCAGGACATCTGAAGACACCCAAACAATTACACCAGATGACTCAGCAACTTTGCCCACTGACACACGAGACATCCCGAGGACTTTGACCGCTAATGTTTACTAAGATCTTCCCGCCTAATGTACCTTGCCTTCTTTTAAGCCCTATAAATAAAAGCCCACTTCTCTTTGTCCCCCCTCTGCCTGCACCGAGGCACAATAAATTCCATGCCACGTTTCCTTTCCACAAGCCCGGTGGTCTCAGCTGGTATCTGCCTCACGCCGTTCCTTTAATATGCAAGAGAAAACGGAGGTGTTGGCAGCTGGTAATCTCTGACTGAGCTGCCACTACTCATTCGACAGCCCTTCCCTGATTTTCTCATGTCCCACCCAAGTGATCGATCCCACCCAGAAAGAATGACTTAGCCGACGAAGAGAGTGGTTCTTTCCGGAGCTCGGGGCATGAGTCCTTGCTTCTCTACCTCACGGCAATGCAGTGATCATCCATTTGTGCAACAGTGATGACTTTTTGTGCATGTATGGAAGCTGGCAGTGCGCACATCTCTGCGGACAGAGGGCTGGGTTTGACAGTCCCCGCCCTCCCAGGGCCAGCGTCCAGGGGAGAGGTGGCAGCAGGGACAGGTTTCCAGGTTCTTGCCTGTGATGAACAATGAACTGGACATTGCACAATATGGTAAGGAAACAGCAGCTCAGACTAATGAAGGGAGAAGGTGCGCTCAGAGCAGTGGGCTCGTGCCAGCAGGCAGGAAAATAGCACTCGCATGTGATATTTTGGGCACAAGGAGTTGACCTGTGCCAGGCTTAGGGTACATCCCACCGGGTCTTTTGGAGCACGATTGACGGCTCAGTTTGTAGGGTGCAGAATCAGGTCAGCTGCTTCTCCTGTGCTTGTTCTTTCCCATCATCCCCTCCCTCATCACTGGCTGCAGAGATGCAGTCCATGGCACGGCCCTTTGTGAGTTCCGAGTGAAGACAGGCCATTGCAGGTCTTGCCAGCCGGTCTGGCAGACAAGCATCCTGGTTTGGAATTTCTGAAATTTCCAAGGGTCTTGATTATTTTCGTTTCTCATCTAGGTGGTGGGGCTTAGGACAGAGCCAGGGGCACTGGCCCTGGAGCCTTGACTGGGTTCAGTGAATGGAGGGGCGTGGTCCCAGAGCCCCTGGTGGTACTGTCTGCACTAGAGACTCATGAGTCCACAAAGTGCTTCAAAACACCAAGTATTTCTATCGTGGTAACAGGAGTGATAGGAAGGGGGCAATAAAAGGAATTCTCTTGGTCCTAGAGTGAGAGAAGTCAGCTGACTCCACGGATGAGCTGGGATTTGACAGGTAGGAAATAACTCATTGAAGGGGATATGTGGGTAAACAGCATTCCAGTAATTCCAGGCATTCCAGGAAGAAGGAATCCTACAAAGGAGAGGCCGTGGGAGGAGCACAGAAGAAGGCCTCTTCCTGCGGCTGGAACACAGGAAGCCGGGGATGAAGTGACACCAGCCCAGTGCTGTGGGGATGTGTTAGGCGTAGTGAGGCTTCTGCCTTCCTCCAAGCCCGTGGGAAGCCACTGAATGTCAGTGAGGGTGAGTTTTCGGGTGAAGTGATCATATTCGTTCTTTAAAAAGATTTTCTGATAAAGAACCTCCAAATGATATAAGGGACGTATAACTCTCAACCTGCTAGGTGTCTGATACACCAAAGTTCTTGTTCCCCAAAATTGAAGAATGAATTCTAAGGAACAACAGAGGTTAAGAGTAGGAAATTTGATGGAGGGAGAGACAGCTCCTGAGACAGACAGGAGGGGGCCCAAGTGGGTTGCCAATGAGCCTGCTTCTCAAGGAAAGTTTCACAGAGCGAAATCACAGAGTGAGTAAAAACTATTGGCAACCAATAAGATTGCAAATACAGCTGGGGATATAGCTCAGTGGCACAGTGTGTGCCTGGCAAGCCTGGGGTCCTGAGTTCCATTCCTGGTTTCAGAAACAAGGGGCTGGGGATACAGCTCAGTGGCGTAAATGCCTGCCTGGCAAGTGCAAAGTCCTGGTACCAAAACAAAACAAAACAAAATCAAGTATAAATACGTGGGTAATGTTAATCCAATGGAGGAACAAGTCACGCACGTAGCAAGTGTGCATGGAGAGAACAAGAACCTGTTTTGGAAGAGGTGAGTCAGGAGGCCCTGTCTCCTGGTGTCTTGTCTAGACTTTATTGGACTGGGTGATATCGGCTATCGTGTGCTGTTATCACCTGAGGAGGCATGTAGACCTAGTCATTCCGTCTTTATCTTGAGGTCTGGCCTCTATCAGTTGCGCCCCTGGCCACAGTTGTGATGCGTTCTCCTCTTCTGCAGTGACTCCTTTGAGGGCCCAACCCTGACTGACTGCCTAGAATATTTCTACCTTACTTAGCTGTCTGTAATATTAATGGGATTTTGTGCTAGAGGTTTGTGCAAAATAACTGAGGCTTCATTTGACCTGGGTTGGAGTGAGGTTTTGTCCTGGCTTGGTCTCAGTGTAATATTTGAAAAATACTACAAAAATACTACAAAGTATTATAAAAATATTACAAAAAAACTCGATGTATTTTTCTAAGCCTAATCTCTGGGGTTTTGATGAAATATGCACAGAAGACCTGTACACTCTTGTACCCTCAGATCAGAGAAGCGTAGATGTTTCCCTTGCCGCTGTAAGAATCGTTAGCTTTCTTTACACTGCGGAATTCGGGAACTAAGGCCCTGAGTTTTAGTAGGTTAAACATGGTCCCCAAAGGCAGTGTTCCTTGTTGATCTTTTCCCATACAAGATGCAACAAAACAAAACAAAACAAAGTCAGAAAAAGATTGAGCAGCAGCCCATGAGGATAAAAAAGATAGGGAATGAGATTTTTATGGAAAAAATAACTCAACCTGGCAGAAGTCAGCTGTCCTGAGTTTGTGGTCTCACAATGTCGAGGAATGAGGTTGTGAACCAAAGGAGGGGGAAGGGAGAGTTTTATTAGAAATAGGAAGAAGAATGGCGCCTGGATTCCCAGGAGGGGTCCTAACGGGGTAGGCACTGAGGATCTTGGTCAAGGGTAATTTACACAGCAAGATCACAGTGTGGCCCCGGTGTGGGGCAAACTGCAGTCACCCTGCAGGATCACAAGCAGAGTCACTTAGCTAACATCGACCCAGTAGGAAGTAAGGAGGGGAGCAGGGGTACAGGGCCGGCAGCCTCCATCCCTAACTTCGGCTTATTTCTGGTTTCTAATCGTAGAACCAACAAAAGCATTCCTGAAGAAGGTTGGGGGCATGGGTCCAGGTGTTCTGGTTGCCCACCTGTGTGTCGACGCCTCTGCGCTCACTGGGCCAGGTGGCGCTGATCACAGTATGACCTCAAGCTGCGGTTCATCTCTAGGAGGCCGCAAGCTCAGCTGTCACATCTGCATCTCGAGGCCTGGATCTCTTCAGATTCGCCTCTGGCCCCAGTCTTGGTGGGTCTCATCTTCTGCACTGACTCCCTCAAGGGCCCGATCCCTCTCTGGCTGCCTGTTAATCTCTATCTAATTTCACTGTCTATAAGATGACTGCACTTAAGAGATGGTAAACGCAGTCTTGAGATACGGAACGCAGACGGATGAGAGGTAACTGGCTTGAATTTTATTCTTTTTCTGCTTAAAATCGACAGCCAGCCATCAACAAGCTGGTTACACCACAGAATTACAGACAGCCTTAGACATGGGTGGCCTGGATACTTCCGAAGGTAGGACCAGCTTGCAGGGAGATCAGTTTAAAAGGGGTCCCTTCATTCCAGCTGCCTTTGTGATGCTGTGTGGACAGTGTGAACTGGGGCTTCCAGAGTGTAGAAAAGTCAAACAGATATTTGACAACACCTGGACATGTTCTTATTTTGTATCATAGTTGATCAAGTGTTGACTGTTGACATCTAGTGGGTAGATAAAAGAATTTTTGCTAAGTATTCTATAATGTACAGAACAGCCTCACAACAGAAAACTGCCTGACACAAAATATTAATAATTATGAGGTTGAGAAGCCCTTGGTGAAGTGAAAATCTCGGATGAGACTCTCTGCTTCCCCACCCGACTTCGAAGTGTGCCTGTACACACACTGCAGGAATGGGAGATTGTCTCTGCTGGGAAATCGACCAGCAAAGCACGACGTCGGACCTCTTCAGGTCGCCCACAGTGAATTCCACCCACCCTTTCAGAACTTTCTTTTGTCTTCTTATGACTCCCTCTTAAGTGTGACCTGCCAGACAAATAGCACCAGGTAGTTTGGGAGAGTCTTTTACATGAAGAATGGAGGTAAAAATGAAGAGAAAAAGGAGCAAATTAAAAGAAAAATAATGCAAGATACAGAAGACAGTGTGAGGAATAATGTGAGTGTGGTGTTCTAGAGAGAGAAGAGATGCTATTGTGTTCCATAAACCAGAATAGCATGCTATTAATAAAAAAGAAATATTGAGGAAACAGATAGAAGTTAATGGAAATTAAAAATGTGAGAGCAGAAAAAAATAAAAGGTTCAGAAGTTGAAAATTCTCAGGAAGTAGAAAGACCAAGAGATGGAGATATAAAAGAGGAAAGCTAGCAATGGAGGGAAAATCTAAGAGGCAGACCTCCTATTGAGGTCCCAATATTATAATCCCAATATTGTGATCTAGGTATCATATATTGTAATCCAAGTATTATAATCCTTTTTTCAGTTCACCTTGTAATCCGGAAAGTTATATTTGTAATCCCATAGAAGCATTATTGGAATCCAGTGACTTAATTCCAGTCTACCACCTCCAGTGCAACCCATGGTGAGAGTAAAGATACTAAGACATATTCAAAGCTATGGGCAGCAAGGTCATAAGTCCAATCCTAGTGAGGATACATGCCCTGATCCTTGGATCCTTGGATCCTCTCCCAGAATTTATTATCTAATGAAGAAGGAAGTGGCTTGAGGATGAGTGACAGTGAGGATGGCAGGAATTATGTGAGTAACTTGAGCCAACTAGCCAGTCAGGAAGAAAAGCATCTTTGTAATATGCAGGGAGAAAGATACAGAGAAGGATCAGTCTGCGTAACTCAATTAGGGTGTTTTAGGAGGCTGTTACTTCGGTTTCCAATATGTAAACTTGTCTTAGTTACTTTTTTTGTTGTTCCTGAGACAATATCTGAGGCCCAAAATTAGGGAAGGAAAGGTTTATTTTTTATAGTTTTGGGGAGCTTTAGTCTATATTTAGTTGGCTCTAAGGCAGCATGGTGTGGTGGGGCTGCCATTCATGGCTGCTGCAACAGCAAGCATGAACTGGCAAGAGAGAATGCAGACACGCCTTCTTCTCACCCTTATGCAGTATGCTGGCTCCACCCCTGGGTGGTGCAACACTTACACTGCCAATCCCAGTGCTAGACAGCAAACCAATCATGAATGCCAGACTCAGCCGTGTCTATGTCATGATTACATGAGACTTAGTGGGGCCACAGGACCGTAACCATAACATTCCACCCCAGCCCCCCAAGGACTCATGTATATCCTTTATGTAGAAGACATTTAGTCTATTTTTAAGAGTTGTTTAAGTCTTAACAGTTTTAGCATTGTTGAAAAGTCTAAGTCATAAATCTCTTTTGAGATCTATGGCAACTCTTAACTATAACCCCCTGTATAAGTGAAAACAAGTTAAATGCTTCTAAAATGCAAAGGCACAAGATAAATATTACCATTTTAAAAGTTACAAATGGGAATACAAAGCATTGGAACCAAAGCAAGTCTAAAATCTAGCAGGGCAAACATTAAGTCGTGGAGTTTTATGCTCAGCATCTGAAGCAATCTGGTTGTAAGCTCTAAAAGGCTTGAGTGATTTCACCCCAGCGGCACTTTTAGGGGCTTCATTTTTATAGCTTTTTAAAAAAAGCTCATTTTGTTTGATTTTTGCAGCTTTTCTGGGATAATCCATGTTTTTGGCTTTTTTTAACTTCTGTTTTTTTTATTGTATCCTTGGCTTCACCCTTACATCTTTACATATTGCCCTCTGAAGCTGGGTTGGAAGCTGCCTTACCCTTGGAATTTGTTTATTTTCCTTGCACTTAAAACCAGCATCATGTGGATGCCACCAAAATCTGCTGCCAGCTGGAGGAGCAGCCAGGCTTTCCTCTCTGTTGGCTGTAGGGGTTGAGTGTCTGGATTGCTGAGCTCTCTGAACCTGATTGTGAGGAAAAGCTTTTCCATGCCGCCACTATTTTGGAATTTGGTGTGGCCACTGCCATTCTGGAATTTCTTGTGGCCTCTGTCGCCACTCTGGAACATGGCACTCTGTGGCTTTTTCTTCTGAGCAAACTCTTTTACCTTTGCCAGCTTGAGGCTGCAAAAGGTGGAGGCCCGCTGCTTCCCGGGATGCCCCCAGGCTGTCTTTTTTATTTTTTTGTTTCTTCTCAACAATTGAAGTCTCAGCTCTATCTTTATAATCTACAGGTTTCTGTTCAAACTCACAATGTTTTAAATCATCCTGCTGGGCTATTTGCTTTTCATTTGCAACATAAATCTGGCTAAAAGCCCCCAACAATTGCCACACTACCACCTTTACATTTCACTGCCTTAGCTGGGCATGGTGGCACACGCCTTTAATTCCAGCACTTGGGAGGCTGAGGTAGGAGGAGCATTGTGAGTTCAAGGCCAGTTTGGGCTACAACGTGAGTGCAAGGTTGGCCTGAGCTACATAGTGTGACTCTGCCTCAAAAAACTAGGGCCAGGAGTTTGGCTTAGTGGCTTAAGCGACAGCTTGGCAGGCACGAGGTTGTGTGTTCAACCCCCAGTGCGGCAAAAAACAAAAACAAAACAAACAAACAAACAAAACAAAAATAAAACATTTGATTGCCTTGGAAATTCCTTTGCCAGATAAATCAGTCTGCTGTCCTTAATCTCAGTCTCAGGCAAAGTCGCAGGGCACGAGCAAAATACAGACACACTTTCTGCCAAGCCATAACACACATTGTGTGGAGTCTAACAACCAATGCAGTCCTTCTTCCCAGCAGAAACCTCCTGAGTCTGGTCTGTACCCACAAGCTTTCTATCAGCCTTTTGGTCTTCTGAGCTCTGACCAGAATCTCCCCTAGAAAACAGCCTGAGCTGTCCCAGCACCACTATTTTAGGTGACATTTCTGAACTCTTCTAAACTCTTCCCACAAGCCATTTTTAAAGGCTTTTGAACCACATGGTCAGGTTTAGTCACAGCAATGACCCCACTCCTGGTACCAAATTTTGTCTTAGTTACTTTTTTTTGATTGCTGAGACAGAATATTTGACACCCAAAACTAGGGAAGGAAAGGTTTCATTTTTATAGTTTTTTTTTGGGGGGGGGTTAGTCTATATTTAGTTGGCTCTAAGGCAGCATGGTATGGTGGGGCTGCCATTCATAGCTGCTGCAACA
Organism: Dasyprocta punctata; assembly: GCA_004363535.1. Classification (NCBI taxonomy): domain Eukaryota; kingdom Metazoa; phylum Chordata; class Mammalia; order Rodentia; family Dasyproctidae; genus Dasyprocta; species Dasyprocta punctata. The sequence goes on along the minus strand of RJWM01006851.1, from coordinate 1,349 downwards.
GCAAGCATGAACTGGCAAGAGAGAGTGAAGACACACCTTCTTGCCCTTACACTGTATGTTGGCTCCACCCCTGGGTGGGTGCAGCATTCACATCACCAATCCCAGTGCTAGACAACAAACCAATCATAAACGCTAGACTCAGCCGCATCTATGTCATGATTACATGAGAGTTGGCAGGGTCACAAGACCATACCCATAGCAAAACTTTTGTGCCTGGGAAGTCATAGCCTCTTACTTTGAGGCTCATATGCAGTTAATATTCCTGGAGCTGGGTGGCTCTGCCATCCCACTGTGCTCAATCCTTTATAGAGAGCACTATGTGAGGAAACAGGAAACTGTCAGATTGGCTTCAAGCATTGCATGTCAGTACCTTAGCTGACCTTATGTGAATCACTTAAAGCCAGTTGAAGAGAGAGTGAAATAACATAGCCAGTTCTGTACATATCAATGCATGGAGACAAGACTCCACTTAACTAATGCTGAAGCAACTGTTCTGCATTCAGAGAGAGCTGCCCAAATTGCCTCTCACAACCTCCAATAGTAGAGACGCTGAAAGGAACACAGAAAGAACACAATCACAAGAGAAGTAAAGGAAACGCCCCCAAAGGGTACAAGTTTCTGGATTGAAAGAGTCTCGTGGGTGACCTGTTTAAGAACTGCCTATTACCATGAACTTTTATGCCAGGAATGAATTAAAATTTTCTAAACTATCAGAGAAGAAAGCAATTCTGTTATCAGAGTGGTGCCAGACTATCTAGGAGAAACACTGGAAGCTGGAGGGTGATGGTGTGGTTTTCAGTGTTTTGAGGGGAGGTTATTTCTCTTTAAAATTCTGTGTTCCGTTGAAGTTCAGACAAATGCACAGGTGGGGCGGGGACATCGTCGAAGCTTCCTGAGTGAAGGTGCTGGCACCCCAGGTTCCTTGTCGTAGGAATATGCTGGGAAGGAGCTTTGTTGCCTAGGGACCCAGAGGGAAGAAGGTTGAGGAGAGGAGACTTGACGGCCCTTTGGAAGTGTGTGCTGGGCTGGGAATGTGTAAGCAGCACTCCCAGGAAGATGTCTGTAAGGAAACAAAACTACACAAGATACTGTGTGCAGTGAGAAGAATTGGAGTCTTATGGGAGCTTTCGGGATACAGAAAGAAAAGTTATACTGAAAATTAAGTAAATGAAAAACAATGCAAAGGCAGAGGAAAAAGAATGAATGAAAATCATTCCAAAGGTGTGTTAAGAGAAAACTCCCTGTATGCCCAGCCCTGCATTAAATCTTAGCATATAGTTACACATTTATCCTTTACCACAACCCCGTGAAGTGGGTGTGAATGTTTAGGAATGGTATAGGGCCTCCAA
>RJWM01006850.1:0-81760 GCA_004363535.1 Dasyprocta punctata | reverse complement strand
AGGTTTACTTGGGCTCCTGTTTCAGTCTGTGGTCGGCTGCTCCCAGGCAGGGTGCAGGGCAGAGGGACCTGGCGGAGGAGCTGCTCACGGCATGGGGGACGGGGAGCAGAGAGAAGGGAGGGGCGGGGAAGGAGAGAGAAACCCTTCCCAGCCACACAGCCATCGTGCGCCTCTTCCTGCTGCCTCCGCTCCTGTCACACTTTGCGATAGCGCCCCCACGATCCAATCACCTTTCAAAAACCCCACAGGAGTGCCAGAGGCTCTGGGGTCACCTGGATATAAATCACACCAAGTCGCAAGCCACTCATGCCACGGATCACCGTGAAGGCCGGGATTCCTCCCGAGTCTTCACTGAGGCTCTCTACTGCCCTGGCCAGTTTTAGCATCTGTGCATTATTTTGTTTCATATTTTCAAGAAGTGATTACAGGGTACTTAGTAGGCGCCTGGTTCTTCTGGATTGCAATAGGAAAGAAAAACAAAGCCATCATTTGCTCCATCTAACTGAAGATGCTATTGGGAAGACGACACGCTTACACTCCATCAGATAAAAGAGCCACTGACTTTGCACAGCATGTACCAGAGGATGTAAAGGGTTTTGGATGATGAATTTTGAAAATCTCAGACCTCTCAGCGTTGGGATGCTGGGATACATGTCTCCTGTGGGAGTGTGGGCTGAAAGTAATGACTTGTTTCGTTGTTTGTTTCTCTGAGACAGGGTCTCACTATGTATTCCAAGCTGGACTTGAACTAACGATTTAGCCCAGGCTGGCCTCAAACTCATGACAATGCTTCTGCCTCAGTCTTCTGAGAGGGCTGGTGCAACAGGTGTATGCTCGCACTGGGTATTGAACCCAGGGTTTTCACACTCCGCTACATCCCTATCCCTTTTTATTTTTTGAGACAGGAGTTTGCTAAATTGCCCAGGTGGGACTTGAATTTAGAATCCTGTCTCAGCCTCCCAGAATGGTGGGAATGCAGACGCGGATGACCACACGCAGGTATACCAAATGGTGTCCGCTTGGTAGAAGCCGACTTCAAAGGTGCTGGTTTGATTGTTCGGTGTCTTGGCCGGTTCCGTAGTAGGCAGAATCATGAAACTGCAGTGTTTGCAACATTGCTGAGTGGGGCAGTGCTGAGGTCAGGAGCCCCCGGTGGGCTTTCAGTGCAATTGCTCAGTGACTCCATTTACCAGTCTCTGTACCGGGAACCGCCTATAATATCCTGCGACCTTTCTTCTTCATGAATTAAATCAACTTTTGATATACTCTCACTGTTTTAGGCCATTCTGTGCTGCTATAACACAATAACCCAGGCTGGGTGATTTTAAGGAACAGAGATTTACTTCTTACAGTTCTGAAGTCCAAAGTCAAGGGCCTACTGTTGATGTCACTGCATGGTGGGGGGCAGAAGGCAGAGGACGTATGCATGCCAGAGAGGACAGGTCGCACTCACTTCTTATCAGGATCCCACTCCCCCAATAACCCGCCCACTTCCCCAGCAATGGCCTGGGTGCACGCAAGACCTGGCTGGGGCTGCCCGGTCTCTCGGCTCCGTCTCCTCAGGCAGGAAGCGGATCCACCAATTTCATTCCAAGGCCTCTTCTGCTGTCCCCAGGTGTCCTGCTTCACCTCCTGAACATGATGGCATGGGCGCGACGGTCACATTCACTTCCCCTTTCCCCTTCCTACTGGCCAGCTGCCTCCCCGGGCTTCCTACACGCACGGGTGGAGGCGAGTGACTCAGGCTTTCTGGAAGGGACTCCCAATGCTTGTGTCAACACTTTATGAATGAAAACTACTGGATTCCAGGTTTCTGATTCTAGGAACTGACCTGCAGGAAAACTCCGACATGCATGGCAGTGTTCATGGCCGCATCGTTTACAATCGCGAGCAATGGGAGGGGATTAACGGCCCAAGGACTGCGGGCTGGGCGAGGGAAGTGCAGCCGGCCCGATAGCGGAGACTCTGCGGCCGTAAACGGCGATTCTGGTGCACTTTATTGAGATGTACAAAATATAGTGGTTTATTACACACCAGTATAGCAACATTTCAATGTTGTTAACTGAACAATACAAGTTGCAAGATGGTAAAGTGTTCTATGAGGTAACTGGTAATAGCAATGGATTCACTTTGTGTGAGTCCATGTAACAAAATTACAGACAGACGGAGCCCAAATCTGCAGGCACCGCTGCGAGTCGTGAACCGGGCTCATTTCTGTTGGGCCAATGACACATGGTGTGGTCAAAAACAGAGTGAAGGCTCACTTTAAAAAAAATTATTACAGTAAGAGATAAATCGGCATTAATTCCCTCAAAATGCTCCTCTACAGTTTCCACGTACCTACCCCATCATCCTTGCCACTTTCCGAGGCAGTTCTGGAAGTCCTCTTTCCCGAGCATTAGTTGGTTTCCTGAGAGGCAGCTGCGTGGATACTGCTGGGAACATCCCAGGAAACCAGCCAGGCTACACGGAGGAAACAAAGCAGCCACAGCGTCCACAGAATCCCCTCGGTATTGGGGTACAGTGCCGGTGAGGGTGCAGGATCCCCCTAACTTACTGACCTGCGGACTCTCGGCTGGTGACCAGCTCCAGGGAGCGCTGTTCGGCAGAAATCCTTTGTAACAATGTTTGCATTAGGACATGTTTGTGATACAACATACATTCCCTGCAAGGAATTGCTACATCATACACACATTGTATCTTGATCTTGATGCAATATGGGGCCTGAGACAGGGTCTTCTTACCTAATTCAGACCGCCCCAAACTCACTGCACAGCCTAGATGCTGCCACCTTCCCGCCTCAGCCGCTCCAGTGCTGGGATTACAGGTGTGAGCCACCACACCTGATTTAGAAATTCTTTAAAAAAAAAAAAAAGCGCAGTCCCCTGGGGACAGCGAGGGGAGGGGCAGGGCTCAGAGGGAAGGCGCGGGAGCCGGACTAGGACCCACGACTGCAATAGCGAGGAGGAGTTTTGAAACAGGCCGTGAAAACCCTTTTGGGTAAGTCACGTACGCTGCAGTCCCGAGCACCGGGGCGCCCGGCTCAGAGGACCGGAGGGGTCTGGGCGGTGAGCAGGTGCGAGGTGAGCAGGGAGCGGGCATGGGGCACCGAGACAGCAGTGCCGAGGGCAAAGAGCGTGCTCCTCCTCCGGGGGCACAAGCGGCATCTCCCCCGTGAACACGCGGCCACAGCCCTGGGGGGTCGCACCTCGGGTCACAGCCCCGGGACGCCGGGCACGGGCCGAGGGACGTGGAGCCCGAGTCCCAGCCTGGCCACCCTCAGGGAGCGACCCGGAGGCCTCCCGGGTGCCCAGAGGTTCCTGGGGCCCGGGACCACTTTCCCGTCCCCCGCCCGAGATTCCAGGGGTCACCGCCCACGCAGAGGACACCTGCCCCACCGCAGGGCGGCTCTGGGACCCCTCCGGCACGCCACACACTGCGCATGTGCAAACACCACAGCACCAACGCGTGCCCTCCTGCGTCCTTGGTCGCTCTAGATGCCGCGTCGCACCCAGTACCCGGGAAAGCTGTGCAAAGGGTCGCGCTGCATTGTTTCGGACGACAAGGAAAAAGTGTGCATCTCTGGTACAGACACTGCCCCCTCCCCGGGGGACATTTTCACACCAGGACTGGTGGAACCCAAGGATGCGAGCCGAGGAATAGGGCGAGTGGACTGTGTACCACATTTGTCTCCCCTTTCTTCTTCTTCCTCTTTTTTTCCCCCCTTCATTCTGGGGATTGAATCTAGTATCTTCAAACTGAACTACTTCCCAGTCCTTTTGAAAGTTTATTTATTTATTTATTTATTTTTGAGACAAGGTCTTGCTAAGTCACTGAAATTGTCCAGGATGGGCTTGAACATGCGATCCCCCTGCCTCAGCCTCCCAGAGTCGTATTTTCTTTCTGCACTCCTACACCGACACCTAGGTCAATCCTGTGTCACGGCCGCTGTGAACGCTGCTGCCGTGCACCCGGGAGGGCGGAGCTCTGACACACCGCCGTCATTTCCTTTAGGTAAACATGCAGTCTGGGGCTGAAGCATCTTTGCTCCCAAAGCCATAAAACACTGACGAGAGAAATTAAAAAAGACACAAGTGAAAAGATAGATATTCCATGCTGGCAGATTCTAAGACTATTGTCAAAATGCCCATACTGCCCACGGTGATGTACAGATTCAATGAAATCCCTATAAAGTCCATGCCATTCTTCACAGGAATAGAAAAAACCCTAGAATTCATTCGGAAACAGCAGTGCTCTGTGACCCCCATCTGGGCAAAGGTTTTTTTCCGGTCAGACCCCGAAACTCTGGAGAACAAAGGTGAAAATAGATACACAGGATTGCACCAACCTGCAAAGTGTCTGCACAGGAGAGGAAGCGATCAGTGCAGTGAGTAACAAGCTACGGCACAGCGGAGGACATCTGCGGACGCCTCGGGACAGGAGGCGATGTCAAGAAGGCACAAGGAGCCAGAAAAGAGAGACCTGATTCAAACACGAACAAGGGGACGGGCGCAGTGGCACGCCCTGCTAATCCCAGCTACTCGGGAGGCTGAGGCAGGGGGATTGCGAATTTGAGCCCATCCAATGCAGTTTAGGGGGAATCTGTCTCAAGATTAAAATAATAATAATAATAATAATAATAATAATAAAGGGCTGGGGAGGTGGCTCAGTGCAAAGCTCTAGGTTTAATTCCTAGTACTAAAAAAAGGGGGCAGGAGTCTGAATACATGATGTCTTTCAAAAGAAGCAAGACATATTGGCAACATGCGCTTGAAAACATGTTCAACATCACTAATCATTAGAGAACAGCAAATTGAGACCACCATGGGCTGCATCAGCCCAGTTAGAGCTGCAGTCACCAAGAAGACAAGAAATAACTGTGAGCCTACCACGGGGTGGTGTGGGAGACCACCCCTCACGCACTGCGGAGGGAATGGAGCTGGGGCAGCACGCAGAGAGCAGGATGGAGATTCCTCAAAAACGCTGCCCCTGCAGAAGGTGGTGTGGAGATCATCAAACAACTGAAACTAGAGGTCCCATTTGACTTACCTAGTCCTCTTCTTGGTGTCTTACTGAAAGAATTAAAAACATTGTACTACAACTACATATGCACACCCACATTTACAGTGGCCCAGTTTGTAATAGTCAAATCTTAGAAATAGCCTGAAAGCCCATCAACCAATCAATGGATAAAGATGTGGGTCTTTTTAAAAAATATAATAGAGTACTACTCTGCCATAAAGAAGGATAAGCTTGAGACATTTCTACGTAAGTGGATGCACCTTGAGGTCATACTCTTAAGGGAAATAAAGCAGATACACATATAATTACCGCATTGTTTCTCTGGTGTGAGAAACTGAAAATGAAAATAAGGACCAAACTATATAATAGATACTAGGAAATAGAAAGCAAATGTTCAAATAGGGTGGGGAACAAGAAGCGGGGAGGAACATGGGACAAGGAAATAAAGCTGTGTAAATAAGGAGGGGAAGAGGGGCTGAAGGGAGGGAGGCGAGTGGGAAAAAAGAAGAACCAAGATATATCACGTATGGGTACAAATTCTCTATGCTGGACGTGATCGTTACGCATACATGGAATGTACCCCAAACACCCTCTGCCCCTCCGACCACACATGGGTGGCGCTGGCCCCCTCCCCTGGGTGCTGCGCGTTCCAGGAGCCCCTCAGGCCCCATCCCAGCCACGTCACAGAGCACCTCGGCCCTCCTTCAACACAGGCATTTTAAGGTTCCTACTCAGGGCAAGACAGTGAAGGAAAACATTTTAAGAACAGAATGCAGCCTGTGAAATTAATGGCAGCATGATTCACAGTGGCCAAAAGATACAATAAAGGGTAATCCAAATACGCAGTGAATGTTTAAATTAAAAAAAATATTAGAGTAAAAGAAGAATTGCCATGAGCTCCCGCCAAGTTCTCCCCCTCTCCCCGCTTCAAGCACGCTTAGCCCGCAGTTCTCGCCTCTTTCTGCAGCAGATCTGGAAGTTCTCTTTTATGCATGCCTTTGCAAGGTATGATCAAAATACTAGTGAATGCTGTTGTCAAGTGATACCTGATGGGAAGGCAGCTCATAAAAACATGACGCCGTGTCCTCATCCACCATATTCACTGGGTCTAGCACCAAGCAACTTCTGGCTCCTCCCCAAAGTCAAACAACCATGAGAGGTAAACATTTTGAATCAATTCAGGACATCAAGACAGCTGGGACAGCAGAACTAAAGACACTTAGGAAAGAGAACTCCAGATCTGCTTTGGAAAGTGGGAAGAATGATGCGAGAAATGTGTTAGAGGCGAAGGGGAGGATTCTGAGGGAGATGAGTGACAATGTGCCTTTTACTGTAATAATTCATTTAGACGTTCACTGTGTTTCTCCTTCATCCCTCGTGAAGGGTCCATTAAGGACGACGGAGTAAATACAATGCAATGTATCCATACAACGGAATATTACTCAATCTTTAAAAGGAAGGAAACCCTGGCACATACTGCCGTACATATGAACCTTGATGACACTGTGCTGAGTAAGATAAACCAGTCACGAGAGGACAAGGAGACCGAGTCCACTCAGGGCAGCACTTAGCGCAGCCAAGTTCATAGAAACAGAAAGTCCGAGGGTGGCTGGCGGGAACCAGAGCAGGGGAAGCGGGGAATGATGGTTCAGTGGGTGCAGTTTCTGTTCTGGAGAGAGATGGCAGTGCCAGGAACTCACGCAGTAACGCGACTGTCCCTAGTACCAGAGACTGCGCTTTACAAATGGTTCAGATGGTCGATTTGATGTTACATATGTCTCGTCCTGATTAAAAAGCAACAGTAACAACCAAAACAGATGCCACAGGGTTAGAAAACAGCGCGGACACGATCTGTCGCTGTGGCGCTGCTCCCGTCCCGGGTCCCGAGTGGAGGAGGGGCTTGCCTGTCTACACGCAGCTGCCGTAGAGATCTGCTTTTGCAGAAATAACCAATAATAACTTAGGTCCCGCTTCCAAGCTCTGAGTTCCCCACAAGGGTGACGGAGAGCTGCAGCGAAGCCCAGCAGTGCCCCAGTTGAGGAGTGAGGAGCCCCTGGAGCGCCTTCACTAGGACCCTGGGCGTGGGATGAGGGCCGCCCATGTGGGGTGCACCCCAGTGGCACCGCTGGGTGCCGGGGATGAATATCAGCCCCCTCGGCTCTGCCTTAGCCACACTTCGTGGTCCTCCACTTCCTGGTGAGGTCGAGCACCCGGGATGGAGAGGAGCCTGCTGTTCCTACGCAGGACCGACAGGGGTCAGCACCCCCAGCGAGGCCGGGCACCCTGGCCCTGTGGACGGAGCCCAGGGCGGTCTGACTACTGAGGAGCCGGACCTAGCCGGGCCCCAGTCAGTCCTGGGCCGCGAGGCTGGCGGAGCCCACACTTCTTTCTCGCATCTCTGATCAGTGCCTGGATTCCTGCCCCGTCCCGGGTCAAGGTCTCCGGGTCGGAAGAGGACTTCGTCTGTGGCCAGATGATTTTCGCCTGGGTCAAGACTCCCCGGGTTAGGGCTGAGCTGTGCAGGCCGTTTTTAACGTTGAGCTTCATTCAATCACAAAATATTTTGAACAGAGACTCAAAAGTAGGTACAGTGGGTCATGGGAACCCCACGCAGGCTCAGGCCCATGGCAGGGTACATGGTGGAAGAAAGGGTCCCCAAAACGTGCATGCATGTGATGAGATCCACCCAGCCTCAGGAGGCAACTGCTGTGCGCCACAGTGGGCTAGAAACCGAAAGCTCACTTGCAGGGGGCCCCGGAGTCCTCCCATCAAAGCCACCATCATCCCAGGTTGCAGGGTCCCAAGGCCATGGCGCCTGCTGCCTGAACACTGGGCCACCGTGCCCAGCCTCCATCTGATAAACTAGGGACTCACTTTCCCCCACGTCTGAGCGTCATTAAAACTGCTGTCAGTGTGGTGACGCCATGGAAGTTCACTGAACTGCATGCCGATGGGGTACTTTTTGTACGGATGAGGCGCTTTGACAAGAAATCAACCTTTCAGAGACAAAAGCCTCACAACACCTGAATGCAGAGTGTGCTCGAGTCAGATCAGGAGGAGGGGAAAGACCTCAGGAAATGAGCATAGAGGAATTTTTTGTACTATTCTCCCAACTTCTCTGGATGTATAAAGTCACATCAGGAAAGCGGGGCACAGTGGTGCTCATCTGTAATCCCAGCACTCTGGGGGTTGAAGCAGGGGAGTGGGAAGTTTGAGCCCAACCTAGGCAATCTAGAGACTTAGCAAGACCTGTCTTAAAAATAAAGAAAAAGGCTGGTCCTGCAGCTCAGTGGGAGCGCCCTAGGTGCAGTCCCCAATACTGGGGAAAAAAAAAAAATTGTAACAGTAAAAACAATTCTGAAGTGGGGAGTAAAATTCACTTCAAACAATGCACACAAGACTGAAAGCCAAGCTCCCGGGAGCCCCCTCCCTGGTCTCTCCCAGCACATCTCCGAAACTCACCCGGATGCTCTTAGTGCTGGGGACACTGTTTTGGAAAGCTGAGTCGGCCCTGTCCCTTGTCCTCAGAACCTGTGACAACGTGTCCTCGGAGCACGGCTGGGGGAAGCGTGGCCAGCTGCCCAGTCACACCCCTTCCTTACAGACCAGCTGGGCTCCAGGCAGGGCTACACCCTGCTCCCCTGTTCTTGGTGCCCCTGCTCAGTACCAGGGGAGGCCACCGCCCAGTGGCCACCAGCAGGGCCACCTGCCCAGGGCCAGGCCAGCTCAGCACCACACAGGCCTGGTCTGCAGTGACCCTGCCGCCTGCTTCCTGCGGCCCTGTGTAGTTCACTCGGTAGCCTGGCAGGAGGGAGAGGGGGCTGGCATGAGATGGGGGCTGGCATGAGACAGAGGCACAGCCCACAGTGGGCACACGGGCCTGCCGCACAAGTGTGGGCACCAACACATGGGAACGTGCAAATATACATCCACAGAAGGGGTGATCCGAGTATGGGGCGCGGATTTACAATGAAAGAAGTTACTGCAAGCCAGGTGTGGTTGTGCACGCCTTTAATCCCAGCACTCAGGAAGCTGAGGCAGCAGGATCTCTGTGAGTTCAAGACCAGCCTGAGATACAAAGTAAGTTTAAGAACCAGGCGTGGTGGCGCATGCCTTTAATCCCAGCACTCCAGAGGCTGAGGTAGGTGGAGCATTGTGAGTTCGAGGCCAGTTAGGGCTACAACATGAGCAAGGCCGGCCTGAGCTACATAGTGTGACCCTGTCTTGAAAAAAATAGAGCCAGGAGTTTGGCTCAGTGACTTAAGCACCTGCTTGGCAGGTGCGAGGTTGTGAGTTTGACCCCTGGTACTGAAAAAACAAAAACAAAAACAAAAAAACAAAGTGAGTTCAAGGCCAGCAGAGTGACCCTGTCTCAAAAAATAGGGCCGGGAATTCAGCTCAGTGGCATAAGTACCTGCCTGGCAGGCGGGAGGTTGTGAGTTTGATCCCCAGTACAAGAAAAAAAAAAAAAATTATTGCAGTAACAGACACACTGCCATCCATCCCCTCAGAGTCCTTCCCCTCGTTGCAAACACACGGGCAGCTCTGGGACCGAGAGGCAGGCGACAAACACTGCTGCGGTGCCACTCAGCGGAAGGCAGGCTGCAAAGCACGATGCAGTGTTCACCGCCACCTGACCCACCAGACCGGCGCTGTGTGACTTCTGCCTCCTCCCCAAAGTCCAAATGACCACGGAAGGTGAACGTTTTGAGTCAACTCAGGACTTTGAGGCAGCGATAACAGCACAACTAAAGAGGCTCACGAAAGAGAACTCCGGAGCTACTGCAGAAAGCGGCGAGAACGACGGGATCATGCGCTCAAAGAGGGGGAAGACTTAGAGGGGTTTCGTGGTGATGCATCTTTTCTGTAATACGGTTTTGGAACATTCACAGTATTTGTGGACACACCTTACACACACCACACACGTGAATGTGACCTTTGGTAAAGTCTCCCAGCTCTTGGCTGTCGAAGCTTCCAGAAAGGAAGGATTTCAATGTCAGCATGTAATTAGTTTTGATTAAAATTTATTTTTAGTTGTGTGTAAGGAGTGGATCAAAACCTTCCATGTTTGGGAAACTCCACTGGCTCTGGCTACGGTCATGGGGTGGGACAGGACCCCAGAGGCGGGACTGCTGGGCGCCTGGGTGGCAGGGGGACGTGAAGCCAGGCTGCTCTGGGGACGGGGGTGCTTGTTTTGCGTCCCCCAGGGGATGAACACTGAGCCTGAAGGCAGCTTGGTGTCCCTCTGCGTGCTCCTTCCACGGCTCACATCCGAAGTCCAGCTACTTCCCGATGGCATGTACTGGACAAGCACCCGCGATCTCTCAGCGTGGACCGGGATGAGCAGCAGGAGGGGTGGGCGCCCCGGTGTCTGTGGCCTGCCAGTGCGCTCTCCTCTCCAGTCCGGGGCTGAGAAGCGCTGCCGTTCTAGCCCTACAGCCTTAGTAAATAAAACAGCGACACCTTTGGCTCCCAGAATTGTCCTCCGCTCTCAATCCCCTGCGTGCGGAGTGAGAACCTTCCCCAGCCCTTACATGACTCCCCACTGCCTGTGGCAGACGAGGCTCCCCCAGCTCCCCCGGCCGAGGCCTGGCAGATGTGAGCAGAGGATGGACCTGTGCTGCCCTCTGGAGTCTGGTGCACCTCAGAAAGTCAGTTCACAGCCACAAGGAGGGCAAAGACACACACGTTGTAGAGCTCGGGTGTAGCTCAGGGCTAGAGCATCTGGCTAGCGTGCGCTGGCTTCAATCCCCAGGCCCAAAACAGAAAGAAATCTATTGTTAAAAACAGCTTCAAGCAGCAGCCACTTGCCCTTTTCTTTCTTTCTTTTTTTCTTTTCTTTTTTCTTTCTTTTTTTCTTTCTTTCTTTCTTTCTTTCTTTCTTTCTTTCTTTCTTTCTTTCTTTTTTCTCTCTCTCTCTCTTTCTTTCTTTCTTTCTTTCTTTCTTTCTTTCTTCCTTTTTCTTCCTTCCTTCCTTCCCTCCCTCCCTCCCTTCTATTTTGTTTTCAGTGCAAGGTCTCGCTATGTAGCCCAGGCCCATCTCAAATTCATGATCCTCCTGCCTCAGCCTCCCAAGGGCTGGCATTCCAGGTGTGCATCAGAGCACCTGGCCCCGCACCCTTTAACAAGACGCCCCTCTCCAAGGCACCAGCCCTTGTCTTGTTCAACTGTCCCATCCCGCACTGCAGAGGTTTCTGTCAGCGCCACCTCACAGCGCACCCAGCAGCACGTGCTGGTGACCCCGCAGCAGCCTTTTGGGCCACAGCTCTGGGGCCTCGGCAGCATCAGGACCAGGACCGGGCTCTGTGTCTGTGAGAGGTCGGCGCATGGACCCCAGACAGGTTCTGCGGCCGCTGCCAGAACATGGCCACTCCCATCCCAGCTGGGGGCCCACGGAGGTTTCTGTCCCTGCATCTCTGTGACCCTGCGCTGGTGACAGGAGCTGGCACCGGGGAGCACAGGGCATCCGGCTCCTCACCTGCAGCTGCTCTCAGTCTCCCGGACCACCCTTCCCCAGGCTGGACAACCACTCTGGGCACAGGCCACCCTGGACCACTCAGCCATGCCAGTCCAGCTGCCTCCCACGGGCTTGCCCTGCCCTTCGCAACCAGGACAGCTTCACCACTGAGATATGAGGACACTGCTTGCAAAAATCAGGAAAGCTACCTAAAAATTCAGAGTTAGCTGGGCCTGGTGCAGACCTGTAATCCCGACTGGGGTTTGGGAGGCTGAGGCAGGAGGATTGTAAGTTTGAGCCCAGTATGGGTAACTTGCAAGACTCTCTGTCCAACCCCAGCAACAACAAGGGTGGGGTGTGGCTCAGCGCTAAGGCCCCCTTGGTTCAATCACCAGTACCATAAAAAAAAATCCAGATTTCCAGCTTCTTACAAGTTATAACATTGGGCCTTGTGGTTTACTGTTGTAGTTTTTGGAGCAAATACTGTTCATCTCACAAGCACGCGGGGGACCCTGCAGTGCTGCTGCCTGCGTGGGGTGCAGCTCCAGGCTGCACCTGCCGGCTCCGTCGTAGCGGGTTCCAACTTCCCTGCACTGCTCACTGCGATCCCTGGGACAGCCTCGATGGAAAGACAGAAAGACAGGCGCCGTCTCCAGCCCCGTGTGGCACGGCTGTGCTCACGTGCTCACCGCTGAGGTCGCCCCACCTCGGGGCCAGCGACCCGGCTTCGGAGTCTGGGAGACGGGCGGGTGACAAGAGGGAGCCTGCTGGCTGTCTCCCCCTGCCTTTCTTCTATCTGTGACACCTGGGATTAACCCAGGGCCCTCTCTCTGAGCTACGTCCCCAACCTGTTTCTTCTCTTTTCTCTTCTCTTCTCTTCTCTTCTCTTCTCTTCTCTTCTCTTCTCTTCTAGACAAGGTCTTAGAAAGTCACTTAGTTGCCCAAGCTGGATTTGAATTTATGATCCTCCTGCCTCAGCCTTCCAGATTGCCTAGCACCATGCCTGGCCTGTTCATAATTTAATGGGAAGTGGGGCCTAGCTGAAGGCCTTGGGGACATGCCCTCAGGGCTGGAGTTGTCCCCAGCACTGCCTACCCTCTGCCCGACGTTCTGCTCACCCCAGGCTCGGGAACACAGGAGCCAGCAGCCGTGACTGAGGCCACGGACGCCAGGAGCCAAGGCCTCCCCCACTCCAGGCTGACTTCCCAGGAGTCTGTGCTGCCGTGAACACCTGCTCTACGGCCAGGTATGCACACCTGCCATCCCAGGCCAGGTATCAGCTATCAGGCAGAAGTGCTCGAATCCCTAACCCCGCCCCAGGGAGCGCCCAGGACGGGGCGGGCTGAACACGGAGGTCTCTCCTGCTTTCCTTTCCTTCTTTCCTCCTGCAGGCCCCAGGCAGAGCCAGCGGGGGAGCCTGGAGCCCTCCTGCCATCTGCACCTCTGCGCCAAGGCCCTGCAGGCACTCGGGGCTGGGCGACCCGGCGGGCTGCACCTCCACCCTGTGCCACTAGGGGACAGCAGCGCCCGCTCCCATGGTTGTCTCCAGCGCCAGGGACTGCGCGGAGCCAGCTGTCCTGCACCTTCTGGATTCTGCAGCAAGCCCACAACCTGGCAGGCGGACAAGAAAGAGAGACACGTCCTGTGCAGAAACAGTGACCCAGCGTGGAAGCAGTGATCCTCCTGGGACGCCAGCGGACAGGTCTGACCTGGACAGAAGCCAAGACACTCACAACAGGAGTGACCAATGAGCAAGTGCATCCCTGCTTTCTTTGCCAAGGCCGCCTCCCAGTCCCCGTCTTTCCCCTACCCCAACACCACACACCTCCCTCCAGAGTCAGTGGAGAAGACGTAGGGTGCTCCGTTACCTTTGAATTTGCAAGCATGAAATAACTTTTCTGTATCTGTTATCTCCCACACGCCGCCTGGGCTCTGATTGTACCGCACCCGAAATTCAAATGTAGCTGGTGTGCTGAGTATTTTATTTGTTAAATCTGTGACCCTGCCTTCCCTAGCATGGACTGGGGCATCCCAAGCCCTGACTGCACCCCCAGCTCTCTGCACCTAAGATGCCGAGGGTTCTTATGGATGTTACCCCCACACACACACTCAGCAAGCTGGAAACTCCAGCTCCGAGGAAGGACACTTGGGGGAAATGGCCCCGCCTCGTGACATGGGACACTCTGATACAGGAAAGTCTGAGAGTTCCCTGAGGAAAGGGCAGCTGCAGTGGCCAGCAGAGAACAGGGCTGGGGGACACAGCAGCAGGAAAGGGAAGGGAAGGGAGGCCTGACCCAAAGCCCCCAGCCCAGGACCGCATGAGGGGGCAGGCGGAGTGAATCCCTCCAGTACCAAGGACCAATGAGTCCACACACGGTGGCTCTGGGAGAGCTGCCAAACCTCTCTGAGCCTCAGCTGCCCCATCTACAAAATGGGGTCAATGATGGTATGGGGGTTAAATAAGCAAATGGAGTGTGGAGACGGCATTTGGTAGGGCTGCCATGAACTGGGAAAAGCAGTACAGAGTCTTCAAAACTCTGAAACTGGAAATTCCATTTGCCCAACTATTTCGCTTCTAGCTATCTTCCTGAAACAGTTAGAGACATCATACCACGGCGATTCACACACACTCATGTTTATAGCAGCACAATTCAGAATAGCTAAGTCTTGAAAGTGGCCTACATGCCCATTGGCAGATGCATGGATAAAGAAAATGCGGTGTTTACACACCATGGAGTATTACTCTGCCATAAAGAAGGATAAACTTGACTCATTCATAGGAAACCAGATGCACCTGAGACCTTAATGTTAACTGAAATAACTCAGACACACAAGCTTAAATATCACATGGTGTGTCCTACACGAGAAACACAAAGCGTAAGTAATGTAAAGAGGTACCTGGAGGAGAGATGATAGCAAATCTTTTAAAGTAGGAAAGCGGCTGAGAAATGGAGGGGGCAGGGAGGGCGGAGGGGGTAAAGAGGATTAAGAAACGCACACGCTCAACTCCTGCCACACATCCGTGGTGGGTCACAAACATGACAGTCACTTCTTTAAACAAAGAAACCCAGCTGGACAAGGAGGAGCGGGGCCACACCCACCAGGGAGCCGGCACCGAGTGCCCAGTGATCAGCCCACGCTTCCTCTGTGCTTTTGCCCCGAGGCCAGCGGCAGTGTGCGCCCCCGAGAGGGTCCAGGGTTCGCCCCGGGCTTCGGTGGCGCAGTGAGCCACTTGCCCGCCTCATCCCCGCCCAGGGCCCCCAGGGACAGCCAGCGAGGTCAGGGGTCTGGGGCGCGCTGGCCTCTGTGGGTTGCCAGGTCTGGGACCCCGTCCCGCAGATCTCATCTACCCACGCGCAGGAGCATCTGCAACAAAAATCAAGTGTGGGGCGTCAGGGGACAGCGGACAGGAGGAGGAGCCATCGGACGGTGGCGCACACGGCCCCGAGGCCTCCCAGGGCCAAGGACTGGCAGAGACCGCGACCCCCCAGGGAAGCTGGCGTCACTGTTTCCCGAGAGCGACATGAAGCGGGGCCTCCAGCGGAGCAGCCTGGGCTCCGTCATGCATTCAAACGCAGGACCGCAGTGAGCCCAGAGTGGCCTGGGCTGGAGGGGACAGCGTCTCCAGCAGGTGCCCAGCAGGAACCCAGGGGACCCTGAGGCTGTGCCCCGGACCGGATTTGAGAACCACTGGGGACACAGTTCAGGACAGGCACAGCAGGGACAGATGCAGGAATGTCACCTGCGAGGATCCGCGGGATCCGCCTGTGTCTACTCTCAGAGGACCAGCACCACCTGTGCGGGGTCAGTGTCCTGTGCACACCCGGCCCCAAAGGCTCCGTTCCAGAGGGGCTGTGACAGCCTGGGACCCACAAGCACTGATGTCACATGAGGCGTTTGGGGACGGGAACCCCCATGACTCTTCCTCATTCAGCAGGAGGAGATGAAAGTGGGGGTGGCACTGTGTTCTGCCACCCCTCCCACGGGGGCCACCTGTGGGTCTAAAGGGGGGTCCGCTCCCCAGAGAGCAGCCCGATCCCCCAGGGTGGGCACCTGCGCACAGTGGGGCTGCAGGCTCCGTAGGTGACACGTGCTGTGCAGAGCCCAGGGCTGGGGACCCTGCTGTCCACAGTGCGGGAGTTCACGGAGTCACCACCACACACGGGCACCGGCTGGGTGCTTCTCGGCTGAGATGTTGAGTTTTTATCAGAGCAGCTACAGAAGGGAGGGAGTGATCTTCTTCCTCAATTTCCAGGCAGGGAGAGGGAGGCGTACTGAGGTCATTGCCCAGGGTGACTTGGAGTGGGTGACAGTGGGGGCCCAGTCTGGGCGGAGTCACAGCCTGGCCTCCCTCCCCCGCCTGTGCGGGAAAGGAAGACAGGACGCACGGGGAGCTGTCAGAGGATGAGCTGCACCTCCCCCCGGGTCCCCCGTTACAGGTGACTGGGCCCTGGCCGCCTTGCACGCCCAGCGTGAGGCCGGAGCTCTGTCTCGGCCCCTAGAGACCCCAACTTACCCTTTTCCGCCCTGTCCCCCACACCCAAATGCACATTCCTCCTCTGGACGCACTGCGGCCCGGTGCAGGGAGAGCGCTGGCTCAGGCTGAGTTGTGAAGGACGTGACCGTGGAGGGGACCTCCTAAGTCAAAAGGACAGCAATCACACAGCACCTGAGGCTCCACAGAGTGTCTGGGACGGATGGGGACAAAGCCACCGCGGCCCTGTGCACGGCGGGGCACTGCTCACCCCAACAGCACAGCGCCGCAACCAGTACGGCTCCCTGCCGCCTCGCGGACCCACCCACCGTACGGGCGTGACTGTCCCATCGGGCATGTACCACTGGGCGTTCAAGCCGGCAAGAACATGTTAAAAAAGAAGGAAATTCTGTTGTTGACAGGCACAAACCCAGGAGAAGTTACGGCAGGTGACACAAGCCAGGAGGGATGCTGCCTGACCTTCCTTAGGTAAGGTTTAAAGGCTGAACTCAGAAACAAAGGAGAAGGAAGGGATGGTCAGGGAGTCAAAAGATACAAAGTTTCAGCTCCAGACCAGGAATAAATCCAAGCCTTCTATTAACAACATGGTCACTGCAGTTACTAACAATGTATCCTATTCCTGAAAACAGTTGAGCACAGAGGTCTTCTCCCTGCCAAGTAAATAGGTGCCCCATGACTAGGTAGAATTTGTATTATGAATTAAAAATAAATACTTCATAAAAGAATAAACCACATGAACAAGTTTTAGAAAGCACACCCCAAGGAGTCCCAGTCAGAGGTACAGAGTGGAGACATTTTAGGTAGGGGAGAGGAAGAGGAGGAGGAAGAGGGGGACCAGGTCCCCTTTGATTTTGGTCCACTGGGACCCAGGTGACAGCCACTGCCGAACCCAAGTGTGTGCTGCACCCTCTGGTGACCTCGGGCCCAGGGAACGCAGGGCTCCCCCTTCCCCTCCTCCAGTCCCATAAATGGGGCTTCGTCCTCCAGGCAGCTCCATTCCCAGAGGAACGGAAGCCGGGCCGTAGCCTCCTGCCCGCCCCCCTGCACCTCCTGGAAGTGAATCGCCACAGTCTGGGTAGACAGTGTCCCCAAAGGCCCCTGTGGTCACTGCTCGGAACCATCGGAGTTCAGCCCGGCCACCGACTCATCAGGGATGGTCTTCAGAAGCGTGCTTTTCCCCTTTTTTTTTTTTTTGAAAAAACCTGGGTTTCCAGATTAACACCAAAATCTTGATGTCTAACCTCTCCAGAGCAAGCCAGCAGCCTACGTTCGTCCCGGAGGACAGCAATTGCAGAAGGACTCCGTAGCTGCCGTCCGTGGAGGCCGGAGCTGGGCGCATCCTACCAGCCCACCCCCCGTCTGGCTCACTGCAGTGCTCCCTGGGCCTGCGGGCTTCTGGCCTTGTGACCACGCTGTTTTCTCGTGGCCAGTCTTAAAGGTGGCTGTCATGTCCCGGTCTCCACACTGCATCCTCTCTCCTGGAGACAGCGGGTTACTGAACAGTTTCTAAAGAACAGACCAGGGCAGAAGCGATGGGCTCTCTCACATCGACACCAGGATCTAGCAAAGGTGGTGGCTTCGGTCTCTCCGTTTGTCTCCTGTGCCATTTGCCCTGGGGGAAGCCAGGTGCTGTGTCCCACAGCCAGCCCCGTGGGAACGTCCACGGGGCAGCGCCTGAGCTGTGCCATGCAAGTGTGTCAGCAGGGTCCCCACGCTGAGCCTTCAGCTGAGACTGCAGCCCCGAGCGATGGTCCAGCCTGAAGCCACAGAGACCTTGAACTTGAGGTCTCAGCAAGGCCACACGCAGCCTTCTAACCCTCAGGAACTGTGTGGTGTGCATGCTGCTTGAGGTCACTGTGGTTTGGGTAACGAGTTTCCCAGCAACAGATCTCACAGCTTCCGTCTGTGCTGCGCATGTGGTTTTGTGCTTCACACAAAGACATCTGAATCATGGCAACACTAGAAAATCAGCCTCTATCTGATTCACCTGGACCAGTAGACCTGCTGGTGACAGCCACACCTGTGAGGGTCCAGCCAGCTTGTGGCGCTTGAGCTCAGGGACAACACATGTGGAACACCATGGTGAGCATTTTATGGTACTGAAGAGAGGTCAGGTACCCTGGCACTCAGTCACCCAGCTTAGAACTAGCTCTTCTGGGGTTGCCTACTGCATTGAACACAGTGTTTTAAGGCAGAATTCATGGTTGCATAAATGTGGATTAATCCACAGATGAGCTCAGAGATAAGTGTGCTGCTGGAGGTGGGGCCTGGTCAGAAGAGGTGCGTTTCCCTGCCTGGCACCTCTCTTCCCTCTGCTTCCTGGCCACCATGATGTGAGTGCTTTTCCTCCATGCAGGCCCTCCCACCATATTGTTTCTACATTTGAGCCAGCTGACCATGGACTGAAACTTGTGAAACCGTAAACCAAAATAAACCTCTCTTCCTTTAATTGTGGGTGTCGGGTATTGTGTTTCAGGGACAAGGAAAGTGACCAAGGCAGAGATTGCAGACAGAGATTGTAGAAGTGGTGGAGATATAGGTTCAGTGGTATTCATCTATAATCCCAGCACTTCGAAAGGCTTAGGCAGGGAGTTCAAGGAGAACAGGGTAATGATTCCCTGTTTCAAAATAAAAAATAAAAAGGACTGGGCATACGTCTTGGTGCCTGACCCTGGTTCAGCCCAAAGTATTGAAAAACAACAGCAACACCCCTCCCCAAAAAACCCCCAACAATTTAAAACTGGAGAGGAAGACAAAAATGGTAGAGCATACCTTTTCTGATTAAAAGTGTTTATTGCTACAAATTTTCCTCTGCTTGCTGCTTTAAGCTCTCAGCATTTGTTCTGCTAGGCAGTACTCTGTCATATTTTGGACACTGTATAATTAGTATTTATATTTCTGCTTTTGACCTAGAGTTATTTAGTAGATTTTGGAATTTCACATTTCAAGGCAAAGGGTTGTTGTTGGGCTGGGGATCGATCCTTGGTGTACTGGGGTGCTCTTCTAACTGAGCTATATCCCCAGCCCTTTGGATTTTTTCATTTCCAGACAGGATCTTGCTACATTGCTCAGGCAGGACTCCAACATGGGGATCTTGCTGCTTCAGCTTCCCGAAGTGGTGGGATTATAATGTGCACCACTGGACCTGGGTATCCCCTTCGTTCTTGGGTTCAGCTTTCATTGTCACACCGGAGCACTGTTTAAATGCACAGAAAGATTACGTCATTGTCTAGGGGACGGTACCGTGACTGGCTGTGCTACGTGCTGTTACTAACGGGTTCAGACACTGCGAGGTTCCAGGTCATGCTGAAGATTCCAGTTCAGAATAAAAGAGATAAGCCTGAGGGTTAGAGTTTTACCGTCTTTTAGGATGTGACCAGCTTTCTGACTCGCGAACTTATCTCGCAATGCCTCTCACAACGCATAAAAGCACACGCTTTGTAAGTGTGCTCTTTGGATGAGCCTCACCCACCTGACCGGTTTCCTGCCGAGTGAGAACGGCGGAGTTCTCATAGGTGCTCCTTTACGTCCCACGAGAGTCACGTTTTAACTTTTTGAAAATTACACATTAACAAAATTGTCCTTTGAAACTGTCTCTCTCCAAATTATGAAAGGAAGCATGGAGAAATATGTAGTTGAGCAGGACCTGGGGAGTCTATTTCCCTCCTGATTTTAGAAATAAACAAAAGGGGAAAGAAGTCCCCAGAGCCAAGGAGTGCGGGGTGCGGCCTGCAGGGGAACCAGAGGCTGCCGTGTGGAGGAGCCACTGCCCCGCAGGACTGCCCAGTCTGCGGCTGCCTGCAGACACTGCGGTGACCCCTGAGCTCACGGCCTGTTTGGAAACTCACGCCCTAGGGGCTGACCCAGCACCTATAGGGCTGGGAGCAGCCGGTGAGAGGGAGCCGTGTGCATGCAAAGAAAGGGAGGCCATACGGCTTCCCAGAACAGCGGGTGGGAAAGAGTGGAAAGCAGTCAGAGGGCACTCGGGTGGCCGGGTGGGGGTGCCACAGGACACCGACCAAGGCCAATAGCAGCAGGGATCTCAGTTTCCTCATCTGTGCCAAGGGTTTGCCGTCCTGCATGGTGGTCACCAGCCACCATGGTATTCTTTGGTGTTTTGAAACAGGGTCTCACTATGTATTTCAAGTCAGCCTTGAACTCACGGCGATCCTCCTGCCTCAGCCTCCCAAGTGCTAGGATTATAGGTGTGTGCCATCATGGCTGGAACAAAGACATGGAACAAAGCGTACTTCAAAACACGCTGTGTGTGGTAAATAGATTCCTTTTTGTCAGTTAAAAAAGAGACATGGTGTCAAAAATAATGTAAAATAGCTGATTAATAATTTTTACATTTATGACATACTGACACAATGATCATTTGGATCCAATGGAAGACCAAAAGATCCTGCAAATGCTTAAGAAAAAGAAGACTAATTACAGTAAAAGACACATTACCAAGAACAACGGGATAAGCGTGTTTGGAATGAGGGAGAATATTTTGAGTACTCCGGGGAGGGATTAATGGCAATGAGCCCTTTACTATAATGAATCCTACAATTTACACGTACCATATTTTATGATCATTCCTCACCCTTCAAATGTTCATAGCAACTAACTTCTATCAAATAAATGCCTGATACTGTGTCCTGCCCCACCTCAGTCATCAGATCTGGCACCCCGGGGTCTCTGGCTCTTCCCCAAAGTCAAAACGACTGTGAAAAGTCAACATTTTGGATCAATTCAGGACACTGAGGCAGCGATGACAGCGAAACTGAAGACACTCAGGGAAGAGGGCTCCAGAGCCGCTGCAGAACGGCGGCGGGGACCATGGGCCAAGTGCGTTCACAGTGAGGGTTTCTGTGAGGGGGGATTCAGGGCAGCGTGTCTTTTCCATAAATCAAAAAAAAAAAAAATTAAACCATCACCATCTCTTTGATCACACCTGATACACTAGATTAAATAAAAATATATTACTAACATTAATTTCAGTGTTTTTCTTTTCAGCAGTTTTCACTTGGCCACCAGAAAATTTAAAATTACACCTGCGTCTCCCATTATATTTCCATGCGTCAGCGCTGCCTTGCGGACACTGCGGCTGTCAATGGCTATGAAAACTTTATTTCCGGAAAACAAAAGAGACCCAGCTGCTGTGAGAGGCACGCTCTGCAGTTTATCATAAACAAAGGAGCACGGAGTCCTGGCCCTCTGATCGCTGGCTTCCCCTGCTGGGTGCTGGGATCCGAGGGCACGAGGGACTGGCACGTGCACTGGACGCCTGGGGGCGCTGTCTCCCCGCCCAGCCTCTCCAAACGGAGCCTGGAGCCCACAGGGGTGACCGTGCTCCCCTGGACGGCATCTGTTAGGCGCACACAGATGCACGCTGGGATTTGCCGATGAAGCTATTGGCTAAAATGAGACTTTTTGTTCTAACTACCATTTTTCATTCCTCTGCCATTCCGTCCACTATTACATAACAGTAAATTGTTGTCTTTGGCAGAGGAATGAATTTCTACAGGAACAGAATCCTCCAAAGTCAAAGGTTAGCGGTCACTGAGGTCCAGGGTGGACAGCTGGGCCGGGTCTGGGTGACCAGACATTTGCTGCGGAGACAGAACAGTCGAAAACGGAATACTTTTTCAAACGCCAGGCAGAGGCGGAGAGCCGAGGAACCCCGGTGAGGTCCCCCCATTGTATCTCTCTTCGGCAGCCAGACTTCGGCTGCTGGGCGTCCTCAGAGCCGCTCATTTGCTCGTTGGTTCACTGCAGTGCTTCACTGCAGTGCTGGGGGTTGAGCCCAGCCACCGTGTCTCTGTTCTCTGTGGTTTCCAAGGGCTCTGCCATGCGTCTCTGGGATACAATCGCAGGTTTCCCACTTCTGAAAGACAAGCGTGCCACATGTGACCCCACCACAGGGCCACTTGAATGCAGCCTCGGCTGTGATCCGCTCCCTGGGTGACCTGGTGGCTTACGAGTCCCAGTGCGAGTCTGTCCCCAGGGCACCAGTGGACCTGAGCAGAGGAGAGCTGCGTTCCCAATCCAAACACATTTCCTTCCTGGGCAGTGGACACCAACTCTCACGCTGCCCCTGGAAGCAGGACAGTGCCACCCAGAGCGGGGCTGAGGTCAGCAAAGCCCACGGTCCCCGTACGGGCCCTCTTCCACCATCAGGCCGTGTGCTAAGAGGACCGGCGCTGACCGAAGGACAGAGCGAGCGCCTCGTGGCCGAGCTGGAGCTGGGCTCGGATCTTCCTCTCGCTGCTCCCTTGGGGCCGCAGCTGGCTTCCTCCACGCAATTTTCCTCTGCTGCCCTTTACGCTTCGGACAAAAACAAAGGCCGCGTGAACTGCGACATCTGTGACCAGATGGGCGCCGGCAGGTCTGCCTGACCTCAGGCGGGCCGTGATGCAGCAGCGGAGGGCGGACGGGGACAGCCGGGAAGGGCGAAGTCGAAGATGGTGCCGGATCCGGCAGGGGCAGGTGGTGTGAACCCGCAGAACGCAGGTCTCGGCGACAGCGGCAAAGGACAGCGGCACAAAGGAGATGGCAAGAACCTACGCAGGAGGCAGACGTGGAATGGGGAAGAAGGTGCAGGCTTCGGGGCCTGGAGAAGGATGTGTTAGTCCTGGGTCCCTGGACAGCGTGGGGACGTGGGTAACTCTGGGGACCCGTCCCAGATCACAGGGTGCCTCCCCGCCCCCGACTCAGGACTGCCCGGAACTTCCCCGCTGGGAGCGACATCTCTCTGAGGTCATCGCTGTCTTCCCATGTGCCTCTGAAATTTGATGGCAGTAGGCAGGCACGCTGACCGCTTAGATACAGATGACGCTGGCTACTTGGTCTGGGGCACTGCCCCCGCCTCCTACCCCCCTAAGTTTCCCGGTGACTGTGTAGAGCAGGAAGATGTCGTTTTCCACAGGTGGTTGGGAAGAATTAATCATAGGGCTGCAGACACTGTGGAAAATGCGTGTCCAGCGCAGGCCACATGTGGCTCAGCCTTCCGGGATGTGATCCCGGCGATGGGCCTTCTCAGCGGTCCCAGGAGGCCCGGGCAATCTGGCCACCCCAGGTCCTGCAACCTCCATGAGTCACTTCCCGAGCCAGGGCACACTGGAAGCCACAAGCCCAAGCTCGCTCCTGGCAGCGAGCAGCTGGGGTTCAGCAAGACAAACAGGAGCGGGGAGGGAAACGCTGAGAGATGCGAGGAGAGATCTTCCGGTCCTGTGCGCCTCGCACCAGTCACGTGAGCACCCACTGAGAGCCGAGCGCGCAGGCAGAATCCCCGCACTTGGTGGAGCAGACCCGGGCGGGTGTGGGGCCCGGCTGTTTTTGAGCGCAACTCTGGAATCTGGCCACACCCCACTTCCACAGACAGTAAGCAGTCACTTCGGGGCTGCAAAGTCCATTCCTCAGGAAGGGTTTCTCTGGAGCCCTGAGGTGAAGACGGATTCTCAGAGCCCTTTTTAGGTCTTGCACAGAGCGCCGTCTGCTTTCGTGGTGGGTAACAACGCATCGGGGGCTGCGATGGTTTGATTAATGTCCCTCTGCTGCCAGCTGCTCGGGGTCAGGGAGCGCCTCTGCCTCTGCTCCCCTGGTCTGGGTCGAGGCGTGGCTGATCACAGGGCCTCACAGATGGGACACAAGTAAGCACGAGGTGCAACAGAAGGGCCGGTGGGTCCCAGGATGGGCTGAGGGCTAAGCATCCCAGCAGCTGAGCTCCGCTCCAGCCCATGGAAAGTAAATCTCCACGCGTTACTGCTGAGTGTCCAGAGGGCCGTTTACTCCAGCCTCGCAGATAACTCCATGCCAAGGCTGGTGGCTAACTACAGTGTGGGGGGAGGGGGGAGAGGTGGGGAGGGCAGGGGAGAGGAGAGGAGTGGGACAGGAGAAGAGAAAAGAGGGAAAGAAGGAAGGGGAGGGATGGAGGGAGGAAGGAAATACATATACAGCAACTGTACCACTTACATAGAACATGGACTGTAAATAAACAATTTAAACTCTGACAAGAAGAAAACCTCAAAAACCCAAACCAGACGATCGCAAATTAAGTAGCTAAAATAGTGCAGCCCCTATGTGCCGGTTTGAACCAGAGCCGATGAAGCAGGGCTCCCCCGGCCGGCAGCGGGTTTGGGCAGCCTCACGCCTCCACCTTCCGACACAGCCCAGGAGTACAAGGCACGCCCTTTACCCACTGCCCCGCTGAGATCATAAAAACAAACACGGCTTTCCCCGGGACGGCGGAGAGCAGGCCGCGTGGGACGTCCACCGCCCTAGGGAACTTGCACAGGCCCTGTCGTCCACTGTCAGTCTCTCCTATGCTGCACTCCAGCAGCTTCTGTGTCTGATCCAACTCCACTCCCCAAGCACCAGCAGGCGGTCATCACGGGCCAGCGACGTTCAGGCTGACTCGGATGCTGTGGTTCAAGGTGGGCTTAGGGTTCATCCCCAGTAGATAAACACTCCACATGCAGGGTGCAGCCCTGGAACCCTTGGGCTTAGGCCTGGCCTGCAGGGACTCTAGGCTCTCCCTTCCCCTTGTCTGCCTCTCTGCTTGGGACAAGTTGCACAGGTTTGATGACAGCTGATGAAATCATCTGAGAACTGAGAGTGCGGATGACCGCACAACTTAACTATGAGCACTGAGAATTGAGACCATCTGTGTCAATATCACTTCACTCTTTCTTTTAGGATCTGTTTGCCCAGAGTGGGAAGGCTGTAAACCAATAAATAACCTCATTGTTTGCTGCAGGAAGTTTCTCCAAGGCAATCTGTCCTGTTTGCTCACCTGGGGAAACAGCTCGTTTATCAACAAGGCACTTGCCAGACTCACTCCACACCACCGTGCTTTGCCACAGCCACCAGCCCCGCTACCCCACCAGCTTCCCTGCCACCCGGCAGGTTCGCCACCTCAAGCAATGCAGCTTGCAGGACTTCGCCGGACCTCCCAGTCCTGCAGACATCTTCCCACCTGCGCCTGGGCCGGCTGCTCACGGGACCTCATGGGGACAGACGGTCCCCCGATCCAGGGACGAACTTAGCTTTGCTTTAGCAATGGGCTCTCCTGATGGATTGTGCACGGTCAAGAGTCAACACAAAGCACCTGCCACACTCTCTTGGAGACAGGGCGTGCCCAATGCAAACACATTCTTACCACGCATCCTTGTAACAGGGAGGGCCCAGAGCAGAGCAAACACGTGGCCGGGGCAGCTGTTAAACAGTCACTCTTCCTCAGTAATAAAGGAACACAATTTCCTCACTATTTGCCCTCTGGAGACAAGACTTGGAATTTTGAACACCTGCTTATAACAGATTTCCAGTGCTCAGTTTGTCTCCATTTTTAAATGTTTGTTATATGGTTCTGTATTTTTTCTTTTCTTTCTTTTTTTTTTCTTTTTTTGTCTTTTTGAGGCAGGGTCTCACTATGCAGTGTAGGCTGGCCTTGAACACACTTTGTAACCCAGGCTGGCCTCAAACTCGCAGCAATCCTCTTGCCTCCGCCTCCCGAGTGCTGGGATTACAGGTGTGTGCCACCACACCTGGCTGGTTCTGTATTTCTTAAATTTTCTATGAAAAGTCATCACTAATTTCAGAGTCAGTGAAAGGAAACAAAGCCAAATGCTACACAAATAGAGAATGGAATTAATTCCTAAGTGTAAATTAGAAACGATCATCAAGTCTTACTAACCACACTCTCCATGGATATATTCTCTACCCTGTTTAAATGCTTATCTCATTCAGCTAGCAAGGTAATCTGCCCCCACTGATGCCGGTTTCCACAGAAGGCCACAGTTCCCGTCACTGTGCATGTGTTCCCCGCTCACCCCCGAAGAAGCTTTTGGGGAGTTGGACTGAACGCACGGCAAATAACATTCACTCAGCCGGGGCGAGGCCCAGGCGTCTCGGCACCTGGTTTTGTGCTTCCATGCACTCGTGTGACTCACACCCAGGGAAGGAGGACCGCGCAGGTCTCCGGCCGACTCCCCACGAGCACAGCTCGGCTCTTGTGCCGCAAAATCACCCGACAGCAGGGAGGAGCCGAGCACGCTGCACTTCAGGATGCGGTCACCAGCCTGGGCACTGCGGCGCCTCTCTGTGCCCACGTGGATCCTCGGGATCACAGCCCCACCTGCCACAGGACACGGTGACCAGCGAGGGCCACCCCGCAGGGTGGGAGGGCAGGTTTCCACTGCAGCTGGGGTGCCCCAGCTCCCTGCGGCCAAGCAGAGGGAAAGAGCTGGCGACGGCAGCTCCAGTGCCCCCGCCCGGCTCCCCTTTACCTTAAAGAAACTTCCTCGCTTGTCCGGGGCACGGGTGCCCATGGTCCGCGCTGACATCTTCCCAGCAGGTCTCTGCTGCACCACGCCGGGGACTCCTGAAGGTAGAGACATTTTTAATGGTTAGCCCAGCCTGTAGGAAATTCCTTTCTAAGCCACAGAACACTCACAACAACAGTCCTGCCAAGATCTTTTTCCGTCAACAACACAGTGCCATTTATTTCCCACCAAAGCCCTTCCATTTCCTTTCAGGCCAATTTCCTGCCGGCCCGCCGTTCCTAGACTGTGCCCCACCTCGCCGGCCCTCCCCCGCCGGGGCTGACGCAGAAGGTCCTGGGGACCCTCCGTGGGGAGCATAATGATGGCTTTGTGCCTACGCTTGACCTCACGCTGAAGTCCAAAAGGGACCGACATGAGACGTCCACAGTCCACCCGAGAGCTCAGAGATTGAGCGTGGCTGATCGCAGGGGGATGGCGGAAGAATGAGGGGCTGTGTCTCCCAGGAGATCCTGCTGCTAGGGGCTGAGGTCATCCTGAGCCCTGCCAGCTCCCTCCGCAGGCCAGGTCAGCAGGAGGGCACTGAGGCAATGGCTCCGCATTCTCCTGAACGCCCCGGGACTGGCAGGCAGCAGCGTCACTGCTGACAGATGTCGGCTTGTGCGAGGGGGACAGCAGGCACATGGCCCCCTCCCTGCCAGCTAAGGGGGCGGGGCGGGGCTCACTTTGGAACGAGGGGAAAATCCAAAGCAGGAGGACGGCACAGACCTGCATCACTACCGCTGCGATCTGAGCTTGGAGTTTGCTCTGCTCCAGCCTCACGACCAATAACCCTTCCCTCGGGGCCACAAAGTCCCAACCTTCGAGCTAAGCGGAGCACACACACCTGGGCGCGGTCCCAGCCCTTCCCTCCTGGGAAGCTGTGCGGGACTTGCAGCGGCACGCCCAGCACCAGCTCAGCCCAACCGCAGTCGCCCGAAATAAAGGAAAAAGAAGCAGGACCAGAACACTACAAACAGCTGGGACGTGGGTGCGGGTATGGAAACCAGGGCAGCCCCAGCAGTTTACTGGGGTTGTTTCATTTCCAGCCGGAAACAAGAGCCAGAAGGACAAAGGAGACAGTGAGGCCAGCCCAGGGCCATTTCAGCAAGCAGGAAAGCATAAATCCGCGCAGACAGTGCACGCATGGGAGCGCCGGCTCTTTGCACAGAGACACAGGAGTTGCCTCAGCTCAAGTCGGAATCTCATCCAGGAGGAGATAACACAGCAGGCGCCCTTCTCTCCAAACCTTCACCTGGCCGAGGCGCGGCTCCGCAGCTCCCGTGGCTTTGAAGGGTGGGTGGTGACCTCCCTGCCTTTCTTCCCCCTCGAGGTCCTGCTGGGACAAACGCCAAGTTCCAAAGGCCTCCCGAGAGCTACCCTGCTGGCTTCAGAAGCTCAGCCTGGAGCTTGGCATAGGAAGGGAGCCCAAGCCCAGCCCTTTGGGGTTCATCCTGACTAGCAGAGGGCAGGCTGGCGCCGCGCCACAAAGACCACAGCGCTGTGCGCAGAGCTAGGGATGGAGCGGGAATTTCAGGAGCCAGGGATGAACTCTTCAGAGCCTCTTTACAAACACAGACCCTGCTTTAAACCAAGCCCGAGGGCTCTCGTCCGCTTTCTTTCAGATGCTCTCGGCAGGGAATTCCATGCAGCCGGGCACATCACGAACTGAAAAGTGAGAGCCAAGACTTCAGTCCTCATGTTGAACTATGCTTCTTGGTGTTGCTGCAGTTTTCTGTAGAAAAGCCCCCTCCATGAACTGAGACAGGCAGGGAATTCTGCCTGCTTTGGGTTCCAGAGGTTTACTAGCTGCTGACGCCTGCATACACCGTAACCTCACCTTATCCTCACTTTGATGTCCGGCCTGAATTTGGGGGCAGGGGTGGAGGCAGGAGCAGACAGTCCAGGGGACAGGAGCACATGGCCAGGTGCCCCAGCAGCCGTCACCCACAGAAGGGACGCTGGGGACCGTCCCACAGCCCACGCCCATGGTACACGGAGAGAGCATTACTTGTTCTTAACATAGAGGATGGGAAGGGGAAACAGAAAAGATTAAGATTAGAAAAACACAAGAACCAAGTCTCCGTAATAAATGGGTTCACTGTGGGCTGCAAACCTGTGCTAATAAAAACACACAACCAAAAGCAAACCATGAGCAAACAAAGGCCCCAAGAGCCCAGAAGATTATGGTTCCGGGAGGGTTTTGATATGCGCTTTCCCAGTGGCTCCAGGAGTGACTGCGGGGACCCGGCTGCTCGAGGCCGGCACAGCCCTTTCCTCTCAAGGCGACTGAGCACAGGTGCAAGGTCCCTGCTGCCGCCTGGCGCTGGGGATCCAAACCCACCCGGCTCCCTGCTCTCAGGTCAGGCAAGGATCTCCGACCTCCGCCCCTGCCTTGCCAGAGCCAGCGCTGGACAGCGCTGTGTGCACATCCCAGGGCCAAGACATCCCTGTCACGAGGCTGTGTCCTCTTATGGGACCACTGTTCTTCATACGTGTGCTCTGTTGCCCACAGAAACGTGACGTGCAGCTTGTGACTGTACTGCAGTGTCCCTTTCCTCCTTCTCCTCCTCCTCTTTTTTTTCTTTTTTCCTCAGTACTGGGGATTGAACCCAGGACACAGAGTTGCATCCCCAGTTCTTTTTATTTTTTTAATTTTGAAGCAAAATCTCACTAAATTGCTAAATTGCCCAGGCTGGGCTAGAACTTGCAATCCTCCTGCCTCGGCCTCCCAGAGTGATTAAAGGTGTGTGCTACCATGCTGGGCTCATTCCTCTTCTGTTGATTTATTTAGCTGAACTGCATTCTTCTCAGTTGGGGTGGGGTATTTTTTAACTGTTAGGTAACAATCATACACATTTGCTGTGTGCACCAGGATGTTTTGGAAGACATCTGCACTGTGGGACAGTGAGGTCGGGTGGAATACACAGCCACCCCTCACACACTTAGCACTCGGCGTGCTGAGAACCTTAAAATCTGCTCCCAGCAATCTTCAAACACCTTGTTATTAAACACTGTCACCATGTTGCAGAGCTCTTGGACTTCCTCCTCAGGCCACTTTGCATCCTTTAACAAGCACTGCCCCAGCTGCCGCTTCCCAGGTCCTGTGCTTTAGGTCCCAAGCGTAAACCCTCACAGAACCCTGGAACCTGGCGCTTGGTGGCATTCAGGACACCAAGCTCCCCAGGGCCTGGCCGCATCTCCCTGCCGCCTGGGAGAGGCAGCCAGGAAAGCTTCCTAATCGCCATTTCACTTTGTCTTTGTAGCAGTGTGACGAGGAGAGGCATGTGGATTGGAGGCCTGGTAAACAAGGGTTCATTATCTTGATTGCTTTACACTCCGCTGCACAGAAGCAAAATCGGGAACTTGGCCTGGCACCTGCCAAGCTGAGTTCACATCTGGGACCCGCAGCCCTCTCCCCCAACCCTGCCTCAGCTCCCCGAGGCCAATCTGCTCTTTTAAATGCTCTGGTCTTTCCTAAGCAAGGCAGAAGAGGTCCAGGACAGCCCTGTGTTGGAGCCAGGGACAGACTCCAAATATTTCCCTAATTATCTTTGCATTACCAGGGATTTTACAAGTTGGACAGAAAAGTGTTATTCCAGGCTCTGGCTTGACAATTTAAGTTATGTGACTCGAAAAGAAGTTTTTAAAAAATGTCTTGTATCTCTGTCCAGCACTGGTTTTTCCCTTACTCAACAGTCAAAATATTTTAAAACAGTTCTGAGAGAATGAAAGTTTCTTACTGAAAAGAGAACTTAATTTATGGAAAAGCAAGACATCAAAAGCAAAGAAATATACTTCAACCCCCTTATGCCAAACCATGCTTTTAGAAAGAATTGGGAGCCATGCTCAGTGCTACTTCATGGGGCTGCCGTGTGAATAAGGCAAGGCCCAGTGAGCCTCCATCCTTCCCCTGCTTGGAAGACACAGGAACTCTCACCTCGTCCACACTATGGACGCTCTGCCGGTGCCTATGTGGTGGGCGGCCACACAAAGGCAGCAGACAGCAGCTCTGTTGGCTGGAAAGTCCTCCTTTCCTTGGTAGGACACAGGCTCTCTGACCTCCCACCCTACCTGCCCCACTAGGGCTGTTGAAGAATCACCCTCCTGTGAACCCACAGTTTGGGTCTGTTTCGTATTACTATACCACAATACCTGGGGCTGGATCTCTTTTAAAAGCAAAGAGGGTCACTTAGCTCTCCAGGGCCCATCAGGAGGTGGCTTCCTTGTGGCAGTCTCATGAGGTACAGGGCACATGGGCGAAAGAGAGGGAGCCTGCATGTGTACTCCAGTTTCTTCTTGGAGTCACGGGGATCACCATGGGGTCCCCACCCTGACAACCTGATCCAGCCCTGGCTGTGTCCCCTGGCCGCACCTCTGAGAGCCTCCCAGTGCCCCACGGTGGGGAGTGAAGTCTGGTGTGGGTTTGGCGGGGACAAACCCTGGCGTCCTCCTCCACCTTCTCACAGACAAGGCAGTCTCTTGTGCATGGCAGCATCTCCAGGACCCGTGCTCAGGCCACCTGCAGCGAGGCTGAGGAGGGACAGAGGGTGCCACCCCAGCTGTGGCAGTGTGTTCTCCAGCCCTGCCCACGTGGGTGGTGACTTCTCCTGTCCACGTGTAAGCAGCATCAGCCCTGGGCTGTTGGACAAAGAACCCCGGAATGCAGGCGCCTCCCACTCTAGCCTTCCTCAGGGTCTGCACGTCAGTCTCTGAGCACTCAAGCATGGTTTCCTCTCCAGACCTCTCTGTGCAGCGCTCGGGTCCACACAGGCAGTTCCTCTCACGGGAGCTCACAACCTGGCAGCTCGTGGGTGGAATCCACACTGCAGATTAACTGCTACACTTTAAATGACTTTTATTATTTTGTTTATGGTCTGGGAACTGAGCCCAGGACTTCACGCATGTGGGGAGCGGCTGAGCTGGAGATCAACCACACATTCAGGGCTAGCGCAAGGCCGGCCCCTAGAACACGGAGCACCAGATGCAAGCCATGTGACGCCGTTGCTGGGACTAGAGCAAGGCCAGCCCAGCAGGTGTCTGGCCTTCATGTTCCTCTCTGTTAACTGCAGCACAGACGGCTCTGAGAATGTTTCGCTTTCAGTGTTCTCAGCAAAACACTGAGACCGCGCACTTGCAGCCCCGTCACGTGCTTCCCCTCCTTTTTACTGTGTATAAATAAAGAGGCAGACCATGCGGGGTTGTTGCAGCCTCTCCATCAGAGAGGTCAACACCACCTGGTTCCAGTTTTCCTTTCAGAATATATACACAGTTTTTTAAAAATCACCCATTGTTCTCTCTTGGGACCCCACTGGCTGTGTGGGTTCCAGCAGTTGGCGCCCAATGCAGGGCCTGAGCAGGGGGGAACTCAGCAAGCTGAGACAAAGAGACTTTCCAGGAGTGCACACACCTCAAGGTATGGAGTACACTGAGTAATTGTGGGGTATAAAACAATGGGGAATTCAGGATCTAAAGTTCATTCTTTGTGTACTAAAATGCTTAAAGCTTTACTTAAGGTTAGAAGGATGCCTATCAAGACCACACAGCTTGCTAAAATTCTTGAGTTTGTTTCTAGAAAAAGGAACAATAAATTTACATACTTGGGAGCGAGTAAAAAAGCAGCTTGGAGCAGGGCTGGGGAAAAAGCAGACAGCACAGAGCTATCTAAACCCCTACAGACCTGCAAAGGGTTATTTAGCAGGGAAAAGCCATGACGGCTCAATGCACTCCATACCTTAGTCCTACTAACCTGCAGCTCACAGACCCAGAGTGTAACCCTGGTCTCAGCTTGCTGAGCTCCCTGTGCTCAGGCCCCATGTTAGGCCCCACCTTCTGCGACCCATGCAGCCAGCTGGACCCTGAGGGGGGCGAAGGGAGATGAAGAAACACTGTAGACTTGTACTTGTTTAGTCAGGGTTTGCAAGGGAAACAATTTAATACAGGCCACATAATTTATAGGATTATTTTATAGTAGTCACCCAAAGAGTCAGATACAAAAGTGTCCAGGAAATCTGTCTATATACTAGAGATCCAAAGAATCCAGCTGAGGGCCTGGATCCCACAGGAATGTCCCGCATGAGTCCAGCTACAAAGTGAGACCCTATCTCAAAAAAAAAAAATGTTTTTTGTTTTTCTTGTTTCATAACAGCACCTCACTAGGTAGCCCAGGCTGGCCTTGAACTCATGATCATCATGCCTCAGCCTCTGAGTGCTGCTTAACAGGCACATGCCCAACTTGGAAAATTTTTAAAAATTTTAGTTAACTGTTTTCCACAGAACTTGAGACAGGGACTCATGTCCTAGTAGTTTATCAGAGGCCACTTCAGGTAAGGCTTGCACAATGTGCATTTCCAAGCAAGTAACCACTATTGATCAGACCTAGGGAAACTCTGGGAGCCAATGCAAGTGTGCGTCAGCGTTATCCCAAAAGAGGGCAGAGGATTCTGGGTGTCTGTCAGTCAGCTGCGCCAGCCACTGACAGCAGCCCCCAGGAGACACTCGTTCGGCAGAACTTCCAACACGTGCTGTGTGGGCTGAATGGCTCGAGCAGTGAGAGAGCCCTAGGCAAAGCTGCCCCTCAGAAGCCAGGCTGGCATGCGCAGGAATGCTAACTACCTAACAGACAGTGGAAGAACTTGGCAGTATCTGCTGCAATGGCAAATGTATTAGTCAGATTTCCATTACTAAAGCAAAACACCTGAGCTAATTAACTTACAAAGAGAAAAGGTTCTGGAGCTGACAGTTCTGGAGTTCTGTCTAAGGCCTTGGGCCTCTAGCAAGATAGCAGATCATAGCAGGAGAGTACAATGGAGCAAAACCCCTCACCTTATCATCCAGAAAACAAAAAGGGAAAGAAAAAAGGACCAGAGTTCATGCTCCCTTTTGAGGGCATGACCCCAATGTCTAAGGATGCCTTGCTAAACATGCCAGTGTATCCCAATAGTGCCAGCCTGGGGACTGGCCCTAGAGACCTGGGCCTCTGGGAAACCCTGACCCAAATGACTGCAGCAACAGCACAAAGCAAGGGTACTGGGCATCAAGTTCATGCCATGCTCCCTGGTCACTGCAGCATGGCTACAACTGGCTGGCTCTGTGTGATTCTCTGGGCAGGAGAAAAGCTCCTCCAGGGCTCCAGGGCCCACAGATCTGTCCACCTTTCTCCTGGCCACCCCACCCTGGGCACGCCTGGGAGGGACCCAAGTCCTGTGCCTGATAGGCAGTGAGTGCCTGGGTCAGCAGGGCTGGCAGGCCCAGGCTGCCAACGCCCCGGTGAACGGGGTCTTCCATCAGAAACTCACAGTCAGAGAAGGCTTGGGCTTGAAAGTGGGTTTGCAGCCCTATGACAGCTCCGTTTATGGGGAGCAGATATGGGGTGGGGGAGGCCTTGGACCCAGCGGTGGCTGGGGACACAGACTGTGCAGCTGGGAGCCCCAACGGCCTGGAAAGATTGACATTCTTTCTTCTCCACCAAATACGCTCTGACCAGAGCAGCTTATGAACAACAGAGGAGACCATGTGTTCTCGGAGTGGGCGGAGCTTTAAGATGTCAGCTTCACCCCGTCAGATGTTTAATTCTGAGATCTTGGAATAATCAAGCAGCGTAGATAAAGAGAAAGCTTCTCTACCAGAACGGAACCTGCAGGTGGCATCTGGCTGAGGTGATTTAGTACAGGGAGAGCCATTTTAATTACTGAATTAATTTCCTTTTACAGTGTAGCTAAACTGGTTAAAACATTTTTCAGTTCTGAATGAATTTTGTACATGTGTATGTAGGTCTGTATGTCTGATATTTTGGACACAGGGTCTCGCTCTGCAGTTCAGGCTCGCCTTGAACTCCCACACGTAGCCCCAGCTGGCCTCGAACTCATGATGATCCTCCTGCCTCAGCCTTTGGCATGCTGGGATTACAGGTGTGCACCACCATACCCAACACCTTTTTCTTTTTTAATATAGAAGTTTAAAGCTTTTTATGTCTCTATATTTTATTCTGTTTTTGCTTTTTGTGGTGCTGGACACTGAACCCAGGGCCGTGGATACTGGGCAGGGGCCTGACCGCGGAGCCACAGTCTGCCCGCTGTGTGTTATTCTAAAGGCTTGCTAGTCAGTTTTCCTGCATAGGTCTTTGACCCACACCACACTGATTTTCGTGCATGCAGTAAAGTAGAAGGCTGAGAGTCTTTATTTTTCCACATGGATATTCATTTAATTTTAACTTTATGGAAAACAGTTTTTAGAGATGAATTCTGTTCCTTGTAAACATTATTTCAAAAATGTGATTGATTGGACAGATTTTTGTCCTTGTGAAACTTGACTGTTTTAGGTTCTTGCTCTGTGAGGCAGTCACTTTCATTATTTCCACAAAGTCTCACTTTTTCTCTTTTTTTCCTTTTTTTTTTTTTTTTAAACTGGGGATTGAACTCACAACCTTGTGCTTGCTGGGCCAGGGGTTTAGCTCAGCGGCCCTGAAGTCCCACTTTTCTGGGCTCACTGCTGAGCATCTGAAATCTGTAGGATTATTTGATCCTTTTGTTGAAGTTTGGCCTCACTTTAGTTGTTGTGCGGTCTCTTTCTACAAGCATTATTTTTAAATTCCTAAACAGTCAGAAAAATAAAAGCAATTATCCTCAAGCACTCTAAGAACGCTAAATGCAATCCTTTCTTCTAATATTTTTGTTTTATTGACTAACACTCTATGCTATTAGTAAAGAGTAAAGAACACATTAAAAAGCCCAAAGGGCTATGTAAAACCAAACTGCGATGATGACCTTCTTTCTGAAGGAAGTCGGGGGGGACATCCTCAGCATGACATAAAAGTGCTGCCTGGAATGTCATGTGCTATTCTGCTTCTTTTCTTTCTTCTTTTTTCTTTCATTTTTCTTTCTTTTTCTCCTTCTCTCCCTTCTTTTTTCCTTCCTCCCCTCCCCTCCCACCTCTCTTTCTCTCTGTCCTTCTGTCTCTGTCTCTCTTCTCTGTCTCCCTCCCTTCCCTCTTGCGGTGCTGGGGGTGGGACCCAGGATGTCACCCATGGTAAGCAGGCGCTTACCCTTGTGCTACACCTCAGCCTTTTTTCCTTCATTTTGATCTTTCATGTGTTAAACACTTTATGAACTTTCTACTCAACCATTAAGATATTTGCCCTCCTCTTTAAGCCAGTGATGTGCTAGAAAATGTTGCCCACCTGGCTTTCTTGGGACTAGAGGCCTCCAGTTTTTGTATTTGCCTATTTTGTGGTGTAAATACTTCTATGATGGTAGGTTTCAACCTCCCCACATGACATCAACAGTCTGGCAGCATTCACAAAAGTTTAATAAGCAGCTCTAGTGAACAGACAGAAAAAACTCCAATTCACCACTTGTATTGAATTCGCCAATTCTAAGGCACAGGTCTCCGGAGAGGTTGCTTTTAGTTAACTCTGTATACATAGGAGTAATAAAAAGCATAACTAAGATCTGTAGATCTGTGGACCAGTGCTTTACCCACACAACCACTGTACTGGTCACTCGTAGGCCATGATCCATTCCTGGCTATTATCTTAACCGAGTTAAGTGGCGCCATCGTGAAGGAATTCGTGTGTTCAGTCTATGATTTTGGACTTAGTGAGTCCCATTTCTTTAGAGATCGGAGAGGAGAGAAAGAAAAGATTTTCTTTAGCTAATCAGACACGAGGGATCCTATCTGTTTATTCCCAGGAATACCGTAGTTCTTTATCTCTGGTTTCAGTTACCAGAGCTCAACCGAGGTTTGAAAATATTAAACAGAATTCCAGAAACAAACAGCTGATACAGTTTTAAGCGTGCACCATTCTGCCCAGTATGATGCAAATGTGAGTATGCACAGCTGGGTCGTGAAGCCCTCTGTCGAGGGCAACCCACTGCCTTTAGCAGCCCTCTCGGTTTTCTGGGTGACGGATACGGTGTCCCAGCTCCCGCATTTAATCACTGTGTTTTTACAGTGGCTCCGAAGTGTAAGGGCAGTGATGTTAGTAGTTCAACCAGGAGCGGTGCCACATTCCTCCAGGAAGTGAAAAAGCAGGTGTTCTCGGTTTAAGGCAAGGAAAACCACCCTGTACCAAGGCTGCTGAAATCTACACAAGAGTCTTCTACCTGAAATTGAGAAGAAAGAGAAAGAAAGTGTGTGGGAATTTCTCAGCCGCGCCTGGAACTGCACAAAGTGGGCCAAGTGCTTAGCGCATATGGGGGAGCCCTTACACTTGAGGGTGCACAGGAAAAACCCACAGTGTGCACAGGCGTGGGGCTGGTTGTGGTTTCAGGCATCCACTGCGAGCGCTGCAGCCCATCCCCCTGCAGATAAGGGGCGAGCACTCGGCCTCCGGGACCCAGCAGGGTGCCCGGCACACACCTGCTCGAAGGCAAAGGGAAACGAGGCATTCCCAGCACCAATGTCTTCTGCCTCTCTTACAATTTCGTGGCGAGGAGACTTGTTTTCGTGGCGGATTTTAGCAACCTAGCACAGTACTGTTTCTCTTTGTCGACTGAGTAAGTACAGGAGGTTTTACTAAGTCATCTGGGCTGAAAAGTTTTTAGAGGCTGCTTTATCAAGAGCACGGAATGACAGGCCGACCACAGCTTGACGGATGACCAGGTTAGAAGGCCAGCCACCTACTTAGCACGCTGTTGACCCAGATATCACGAAAAACCCATTTTCACGTCACTCGGAGATACTAGGGAGCAGGTCTAGAGAGCCTGGGTGCTCTCTGGGGTTGGATCTGTCCTCCCTCCTTGATAATGCACAGCCCACTGTGTTCCCGCCAAGGACGCACCCACACCAGCCCATATCTGAGCTCTGAGTTTCTGTGCATGTCAGATGCTACAGAGATCTCCAGGCCAGGGTGCAAATCCCTGCGACTTTCCGGAGGTTGCAATTCCCGAGTCATCTCTGGCAGGCTCCACGGTTCTCTCTGGAGCCTCCGGTTCTCAGCCCCGTGGCCTGCTCCACTCTCCCTCCCCAGGGGTCAGACCCTTCCTAGGCCAGGGCCCAGACGGAAAGGACACGGCTTCCCCTGCAGGGCTGGTGTGGAGAACAAGGCGGAGGGAGGCGGCAGGGTCCTCTCTCAGCTGGTGACAGGCCGGGAGGGTGAGCGCAGCGTGCGTCTGAAGCAGGCTGCTTCGAGCTTGGGCTTGGGCTTCCGGGAAGGGGAGCAAAGGGCACAGGGTGGGTGGGGCCGTGGGGGAGGAGGTCGGGAGACAGAGCCTGAACCGTGTGGGTTCTCGGGCCACTCGGGAGACTTCTGGGTGGACACTACTATTTTCCTGCTCTGGATCTTTATGTCTGAAGATTTCAAAATCACAAATCAAGGCTGCAGACTGCTGAGTAAGATATGTTCTCCTCTCCGACCATGACAGGCATCTCTGGAAGGCCGTGGGGGCCCCGCTGTGATTTAAAGGGTGCAGACTCCTCAGCGTTCTGTGTCCTGTGGAGACACGGGGTGACCAGGAGTCCTTTTTGTTTTCTGCTGGAGGAATGGCTGTTCACTGAAGACACCGGCACAGGCAACGACGTCCGAATGGAACCCCAGGGGCACAAGAAATAACACTGAAAATCAACAATGGAATCATTGAATTAAAAAGCTTCCCCACAGCAGCGGATTGAAGAGAGGACCTCAGAATGGGTAAAACTTCTGCCTGCTGCACCCCGGATGTAGGATAACTTCTAGAATATACAAAGAGCTTGAAACTACACCGTTTTCCCCCCAGTTTCCCTCTGGGCAATGTCACCCTGAAAGTCAAAGCACAACTGCTCTGTGTGGGAGACGGAGTGGGACAAGCTCGCTCTCGTGGGGTGAGGGCTTCGCAGGCCTGAGATCACCCCAAAGCAGACTGCCCGTCTTGGTAAACCAAGTCTTTCTCTTCGGGTGGCCGGGATACTGTCTGCTCCCAGGGGATGGTGAGAAGTGAGTGCTTTCATCTTCCTGGAGACTTGATCCACTTCCTCTTCTGCAGAAGGTTTTCCTTAAGAGCCCGGAAAGACAGTTTAAACCTGCTTCAAGGCTGAGTCAGCCCCGCCTGTCACGTCCTCACTGGCCTGACCCAACGAGGTGCAGCGCCAGAGCTGACGCCCCGAGGCCCTGGGGACAGGAGCCCAGCTGGTACCTGTCTGATGGGGCGTCGCCGCCCGCAGCGCCCAGCCCAATCTTGGGGGGCCACCTCTGTTCTCTCAGGGGCATTTCTCTCATAGCTCTTTCCTCTCTCATTCACCTTTTCTGTCTTCCAATTGCTATTTTCCATCTCCTCAGCGTTCCACCGAGGCGCACAGAGAGAGCAGACAGAAGTCAGATTATTCTGCTGGCGGACTTGGGCATAATTTCCGGGTGGTAACTCTTCATTTTGCCTGGTCCCAATAAAAATTAAGACAAAACAAAACACTCAGGGCCTGCGGAAGCCTCTTTCCGCCTTGTGGCCTGCTTTCCTGGACGCGGCTGTGTCTGTCTGCAGAAAGGCACGAGAGGCGCTCATTGCTGGTTTCTTGTGCTCAAATTCAGCTTCAGAGGTTGACTTTCCCCCTCACACGCCCTTCCCTGCAGCCCCGTGCCCTCTCCTGCTGAGGACGAGCCAGGTCCGAGGTGGGGGGAGGGAGGGACCGCACGCTCGTCCTGCAGGCTCAGGCCTCGGACAGCAGCGGCGGAGGGCCCCTGAGGGCTTTCGCAGTGTCTGCAGGCCGCGGTCTGTCTCACCCCAACCCTCCGGCAGGCCTGTGCCACGAGCCAGCCCTGCTGGGCTCAGATGCAGGGTGACTGTCCCAAGGCCCCCTGCTGGCTTTAATCCCCGCACTAGCCACTAGGAGGGTGGATGCTCTGCACAATCTTGGTGTTAGAGGTGGGGCCTTGGGGGGCGATGAGGATGAGATAGGTCGTGGGGCGGGGCCCCGGGACTTACTAGTGGCTCTGTAAGATGAGCAAGGGCTGGGGTGTGGCTCAGCAGTAGAGCCCACGCTTACCTTGTGCAAGGCCGTGCCCAGCACACGCATGCACGCGCACACACACACACTGTGCACTGGCTTCCTGTCCCCCTCGAGGTGCCTGTACAAGAAAAGCCACCACCAGATGCAGGTCCTCAACCTTGAACCAACAACGTGAGCCAAAATAAACCTCTTTTCTCCGTAACGTCCCCAGGCTGTGGCAGTGCGTGGTCAGCACAGAAACGGAGGGAGATGGGGTCCTTCCCAGCAAGCTGCCTCCCTCCTCACCACCCAGCCTGGGGACTTCATACTGTGGGTCCCTGTGCTGGGCGCCCAGGGGCCCCCTACTCTGCGGGTGCTGCACGCCGTCTCTGCCCACTCTGATCTCATGTGACCCGCGGTCCATCAGCAGTGACTTGCAGCTAAATTGCCTACTTGGATGCGATGGCAGGCGCGGCTGGAGAGGAGGGTGCGGGAAGGGCGCGAGGGAGGTGGGCGGGGAGCGGCCCCCAAGGAGGAAGGGCGGGCGGCTGCCATTGGGAAGCGCTGCTCAAGAGCCACCACTGTGCCGCGCCAATGCCGTGCCAAGCATCCTCTGGTCACCTCCGCTCTCCCTGCCAAGGGCTGAGCTACAGCCATGCTTGCACGTTGTGGGACTCTGTGCTCTGCGGTCACGGCCCCAGGGATTGAGTGGGCACGGGACCACCGCTCCCACGGCACACACAGGCCAGTCCCTGCCTTGAGTAAGCGATTCCCCCGCCACCCTGTCTGAATCCCCTAAGACACGGCTGATTCTCTAGCACTGGAACCGGCCCTGCGAGAAACCCTCCTCCATGGGTAAACAATGGGCTCCGGGGCAGGGGAACCCGGGCGGCTCGTCCACGCTTCTCCAGGGCAGATTTACCGTAGTGGAGCTGCCCAAACAGAGCACAAAAATGCGCAGAATGAGGCGCGAAACAGACCACGAAGTGGACCCTTGTCCTCTGTGTGCAAGCGGAAGCCGGCGGCGCGACGCCTCGCCAAGCACCACTGGAAGCGGCGAGCGCCAGCTCCGCGCGTGGACACCACGGAGTCAGGGGACACAGAGGCCATGGTGGGCGGGGAGTCTGCAAACGAGGACCTCGCAGAAGGTAAGGCTGGGAGGCTTCTCCAGCTCCCTGCACTGCAGAAACTGACAAGGCCGCAGTGGCCCCTGCTCCGCCCTGAGAGGGAGCCACGCTCTGGGGAAGCAGCGCTTACCGCCCTGGGCGCAGCGGCCGGTTTGCAGCCCCCTGCTCTCAGTCTCTGGAGCTGCCTGCGTCAGGGACGCACAGAGAAAGCCCCCAGGCAAATACACCTGCCATCGCCTTTTTCTTTTCTGGACCGGGTCTCACTATGCAGTTCAGGCTGGCCTTGATCTCACCTGTAGCCCAGGCTGGCCTCAAACTCGGGGTGAGTCTCCTGCCTCAGCCTCCCAAGTGCCGGACTGCAGAGGCACGCCACCACGCCTGGTCCACCTGCCTTCTGAAATGAACTTTTATTGAAACACAGCAACAGCTCTTTTATTAATATATATTACATATCGATATTAATATGATCTATTGTGACTGGGTGAGGCCCTGTCTCAACCGAAAAATAAAGGAAAGAGCTGGGGCTGTAGCTCAGTGTGAAGGCCAGTGCCCGGCAAGGGGACCGGCTTCCCTAAGGGCCCTCGCTGTCCACTCCCACATCGAGCAGTGGTCATGCGTCCCCCACCGCCAGCAGACTTCGCTCTCCAGATCCTGCCCTTCTTCAAGGTCCATCTAAAGCCCCCTTTTCCGCGAGCGCCTCCCACCCACACCCCGTAAGGGCCCAGCCCCGGCATTTCAGACACCAAACCTCTGAAAGATGGAAAGATTTCCCCAGCAGCCCAGTGGGGCCGCTGAATTAACACTCGAGTCTTGGATCCCTAGATGGCGCGTCCTCCCTGCCAACACTGCCGCCACAAGCCAAGAGTTCGCTCCTGCGATTCCTCAGAGAGGCAGAGACCCAGCGGCAGAGAGAGAAAGGATCTGCCTGCAGTAGCACACCTGTCCCAGCTGAGGTCACTCGTGCCTGGGCGGCACACGCACGAGGTTCCCCCTCGGCTCTCGGTGGGGTCTCCTGAGGCGGTGTCGCTGTGAGGACCGGGGCTGGGAGCCTTCGCTCGGGCTCTGCTTCCACGCTCCATGCTCTCCAGTCTGCGTTCCCTCCATCGCCCGCAGAGTGATCCGCACCTGATCCGGCCCCAGGAGCCACAGGCAGCGCCCGAACTACGGCGATCACGACAGCCAGGGACACACACTGGCGCACGCGCACACACGTGACCCCCACTCCGACGACGGCCGTTCTCCGTCCCCCGACTGCCTTTCCCAAGACCAGCCCCAGGAAATGCCTCGTATTGAATCTTCTCAGAGGTAGGTTCAGGGCTCCTCCTACAGAGTCCTAGGAAGGAAGCCTGCTTGATTGGTCCTAAAGTTACAACAAATGCAAATATGGTTGCCAAAAAAAATGCAAACTCCAGAAAAAGACACATGAACATATTTTGAATACAATCTGAATAACCACCACTCCATGTAAGAGTGATGAAAATTGCCAGGTATGGTGATGCACATCTGTAATCTCAGCACTTAGGAGGCTGAAGCAGGAGGATCACTGTGAGTTCAAGGCCAGCCTGGGCTACCTAATGAGTTTAAGACCAGCCTGGACTGAACAGTGAGACCCTGGGGAGTAGGGGAGAGACAGACAGACAGACAGACAGACAGAAAAATAGACATTGTTATGGTTTGTGTCTGGATGCCCTTCACACAAAGCCTCACGCCATCATGGGGCGAGCTTTCCAGAGGCGCCTGAATCTAGAATTTGTGACTGATTCATGGTCTAGTGCTGGAGTTAAGGGTGTGAATGCTACACCCTCCCTAGGGCTGGTAGCCTGCATACAATATAAGGGACAGAAAGAGACTCACCTCTGTCCCTCTCCCTCTGCCCCTCCCTCTCTCCCTCCTTACTCTCCTCCCTCCCTGGCTGGTCTTGCTGTCTTCTGCCACCATGAACAGCTGCCCCTGTGCCACCCCAGCCTGTCTTGGAGCCAACTGATTATGGACTGAAATCTCCACAAATTGTGAGCTAAATAAACCTTTCCTTCTTTAATTTTGTGTGTCAAGTATTTAGTCTCAGCCATAAGAAAAGTAACTAAGACATGACAGAATACTGTGAATTGCAAAAGCATTAAAATGTTATGTTACATTTGTTGCAGATAATGATACACCTACTTTGAACAGAGAGTATAATTTTGATTCTAGAAACCCTCACTCTCTCTTCTATCTGGCCCTTACAAAATATGCCCGAAGAGTAAGTACCACCTAATGGTCAGGTCTCCAGGGGACTCAGACCCAGCTCAGCCCCCTGGGAAAGCTCCTAAGAACGACTTCCGGTCCCCTCGTGACCTTTGCCTGCTTCTCCATGGTCAGCAGCCATTCACCCCCAAACAGAAACAAGCATCAAACGAATCGGGAGACACAGAAACCACCGTTCTAATGAGCTCCAGGTAAGGCGAGGCGCAGCGTGCCGGTCACCTGCAGGGGCAGCGGTACCACCCAGTGGGGCGGCTGGACAGTACCTGGCCAGGCCTGCGGACCCCGTGGTGCGACGCTCCGAGAATGCGGCATCTGCCACAGGGCGCACACGGGTCTCAGGGCGGGGCCCCGCACGCCCTCCCGAGGGCCATCCCATCAAAGAACTGGCCTGGTCGCTCCATAAACGTCCATGTCATGACCAGAGAGGTTCAGGAACCACTCCAGACTAGATTAAAGTGGCCAGGCACCCCCAAAAGCCATGATCCTGTACAGACACCAGACATGGGCCACCCAGATGCTGTCACCTCGCCGCAGGGGACATTCTGATAATCCTGGGGCAAGCTGGGGGTACCTGGGAGCCAAAGCCCACTGCGCTCATCTCTGCGACCACATCTGGATCCACACACGGTGTACAGTGAGCTGCCCGGCATTTCGGCAGCTCCACAGCGATCGTTAGTGTGGGGTCCACTGAGAGCGTGGAGTCAGTCAGCTCAGAGCCACACCTTAGGGACAGCGGGACGGGGTACCTTCGAGAAAACGTAAACACCGGTGCCGTGGAGCACCTGCCTCGCGTCAGACAGAAAAACGAGTTCCCAAAGTGTCCCTGTGGCTTAGGCTTGAATTCCAGGTCAGCTGCAGTGTGCGTGAGCTGTGGGCTCCCAGGAGCCCTGGGGACCCCGAGGGCGGGGTGCCTGGCACAGGGGTGACGTCTGCAATCCGCT
The DNA here is from genome assembly GCA_004363535.1 of Dasyprocta punctata. NCBI lineage: Eukaryota > Metazoa > Chordata > Mammalia > Rodentia > Dasyproctidae > Dasyprocta > Dasyprocta punctata. The sequence goes on along the minus strand of RJWM01006850.1, from coordinate 38,270 downwards.
CTCAGAGCGACGCAGCTAAATGGTGCAAGGGGCTGAATCTGCACAACTGTGCTGGAAGTCTGTCATTATTTCCAAATAACATCTGCAAATTTTTCTATGCAGCAAAAGTAACTGAGGGATGTCAGTAGCCGAGTAGGGTTTCCTGGGGTGCCAGGTGCTGATCCAGTGGCTGCAAGATCCAATAAGGCCCAGTTTTTCCAGCTTTTTTCTACCTCATGGTCCATCTTCCCTGAGGTTAGGGCCTGCTAATCCCTAGTGTGGCTAGTGGTTAAATGGTTGCTGTGGCTCCGGCCATCACACCTCCATACCCTACATTCGATCAAAATCAGCATCCTTAGAAGGGCAGGTCAGTTGGGGTTTTTGCTTTCCTAGGAATCCTTCCCCTCAAGTTTGAAGAACCCAAAATCTAATTAAGACACTCCTGATACAACATTAAGTCTAAACTCTGATACAGAGTATATGGTGTTTCCCAAGGTGATTCAAATCTTTATTTCCATTTCCAGTCTTGTCGGCTAAGGCCACCTCACCACAATACCCTGAATACCTGCATCCATCTTTTGCCTAAGATGTCACCCCTTCACCACCCACTAAACACCTCTTTATCCCTCAAGATGCAGCTCGAAGTTCATCTCCCTTGCCAGTAATCCCAGCCCTCAGGGAGGCTGAGGCAGGAGGGTCATGAGTTCAAGCCCAGTGTGGGCAATTCAGTAACTTAAGTGAAGCCCTGCCTCAAAATAAAAAATAAAAACATCTGGCTATGTAGTTCAGTACGAAGGCCCTGGGGGCTCAATTCCCAAAAGCCCCTGCCACCATCCCAAAGTCACTCTGTGGGGCCTGTCCCAACATCAGGCTGTGCTTTCTGGGTGCCCAGGGTCCCTTCTGACAGCCTCCAGGATGTCACGATTCCTCCAGGCGGCTGAGGTTTGCTGCTGGCCCCACACACCCAGGACAGTGACACCTGCCCCATCAGCCCCACACACTCCCATGCCCAGGGAAGTCTCTGAGGCTGGAATGGCCAAGGGGACCTTAGAGGGGACGTGGAGCAGTGTGGCCATGACACCGTTTACTAAGGTAAAAAGTTATTCAACAAAAGCGAAGCTTTACCAATGCACATGCTTTGCCCCACGAAGGAAAACGACCGCTGTGGCAGCTACAGAGAAGCCCACGGGCCGCCACTGTGTGCAGGGCCTGAGCGCCACTTCCTGCCTCCTCCCAGGGCCGCTGCCCGGCCAGGGTCGGGGATAGCGGGGGAGCAGCCAGCACCTTGCAGCCCTGGCTCAGGAGGTGGGGCGCCTCTGAGGAATGCTCTGCATCCCGGTGGCGTTACTGAGCAGGGGACGGCCCTGGGCTGCAAGGTCCCTGGAGAGCCCCGTGACCTCGATGTCTCTGCCCACCCCGCCCTGCAGCCCTGACCTGTACTGAGACGCAGCTGGCAGGGCCAGCTCTGTTCTAGTTCATGTTCAAAAGCAAGTTCACCTGCCAGCACCGCTCGATGTATTTGTGCTTTTCAAAGCCATGACTTTCATACGCGACACCTGAAGGGTGTGTGTCTTATTCATTCAGAATGCAGTATTGGAGACAGATGAAAAGGAGCTAGGGGTGCAGTGCAGTGGTGGTGTGTGTACCATGCCTGAGGCTGGGCTCAGTCCTGGCACCGAAAACAGAAGAAATATAACCAAAAAGGTTTATTACAGCTCAGGCCTGGATGTCTCTCAGAGCCTCGTGCACCCATAGGTAGGTTTTCGGGAAGATGATTGGATGTTGGGGCTTACAGACGGCTTGCTGTTAGGAGCTGGGGCCCGGCCGAAAGAGCAGGTCGCTGTGGTGAGCCCCAGAAGTGTTTGTTCTGCTCGCTGGCTCTGCCCTCCCGCTCTGCTTCCCATCCACCATGCTCTGAGCAGCTCTCCTCTGCCAGGCCCCTCTGCCGGCTGACTGTGCACTGCCTTGGCGTCAGTTGACTATGGACTGAAATGTGAGCCAAAATACATCTTTCTTTCCTTAACTTGTGGGTGTCAGGTATCGGGGCCCTGCAAGGAGGGAAGTAACCAAGACCTGTGGTATCAGCACCCTTGTAGATTCTTCCGCCTCACAGCCCCTCTCAGAGGCTACAGGCATCCCAAACTTGGTGCCCATCAGCCCCAGAGACATCTTCACACACTGTTCTCTGGCTGTGTGCATGATCCTATTGCACTTGTTGAAGCAGTAACTTCCTGGGAAGTAACGGAGCGCGTGACTGTAATGCACAGAACACAAAGCCCCCGTCTCACGGCAGTGACCGTGCACGGCTCCTCCGGGGCTGCCTTCCAGGGAGCTGGGCTGATCCCGTGCTGCTGGCCTTGGCCACAGCACCTGCGCCAGGGGCACTGAGAAGGCTGCCCGCTCAGGGGGGCACATTTACAACAGCTGCGTGGCTCCCCGGTGTCTTGGATGGAAGGGGGAGAAGTTCATTCAGGTTTTTCAGGTATACTGACAGGCAAAAGAAGAAACAGCTTGCTAAGGTTTTGTGGCCCAGGTAGATTGCTACAGAAAGTGCCAAGGTAAAGCCAGACAACCTTAAGAAATAGTGCTTGGAATATCAAAATAAAGTCATCAAAATGTCATTTATAAATAATATTTGTGTGGCAGAGACCTGCTCCAGCGATGATTGTCTGAGAGATCCGTAAGGATGGTGGCCAGTGGTTTGTGTTTTATGTTTGAGACAAGGTCTAATTATGTGTTCTAGGCTGGCCTTGAACTCACTGTGTAGCCAAGCCTGGCCTTGTGCTTGCAGTGATCTCCTGCCTCAGCCTCCCACGTGCTAGGATTACAGACAGCGCGACTGTGCCCAGCAATGGCCAGCTTGGCCTCTCATCTGAGGGCACAGCGTGTTTCGGCACCACATGGGTCTCTGGTCTCTGTCCTGTTTTGAGCTCACGTTGCAGCTCTGCCGATGGATCCCTGTGAGCGACTAAACTCTTTAACTCACCGTGTGCCTAAGGGAGAACCCTGTTACTAAACCCTTCAGCAATTACACTGGGGTAAAGAAAGCGTGAGCTGGAACTAAGGGGTTGGTCCTTCCTCCTTCTGGTCAAAGTCAGTGCGGTGGAGGGCAAGAGTAGGATGAGTCAGGAGAAATGTTCAAAGTGTGTTGGGTCCAATGACCTGGAAGTCTCTCTTGCTCACAGAACCAGGCCTCAGGCGTCTCCAAACACAAGCAAGACTGGCCATAATCAGAACCAGAGAAGTCTTAAACACAAGCAGACAGCTGTCTTACCGAAGAGCTCGGTGGCTCATGGGGCAAACTTAACCAAACGGCTCTATGGGAGTTCGGCGGTAGGCTCGTCCATTACTCCAGGGAGGCGACAGGAACTTACGGACTAAGCAGGGTGACCCAGGGTGGCCACAAACCCCGGAGCATCCAGGGCAACTTCTCTTGCCTCTTGCAGCACCACTGTGAGCCTCTTAGGATTCTCTTCCTAATCAAGAGCCCCCCAGTCGGTTTTAAGGATCACAGATAGCATGGCCCATGTGTTGACATACTGTGGATCCACCGGCACTTTATAAGTGAAAAGAATACTCTGATTTCTCTTCAGATCGTGTAAGTGAAAAGAATAAGTTTTGTTCCTCTTCCCCAAAACTATTTTGCACACTGGCTGTTTGGTCTTCTGGCCCTGAGGAAGGAGACACAGTGGCAAGCAGAAACACCAAAATGACACCTCGGATTTGGAGGCAGATTTATTTAACGTCGAATGGGCACTGACTAGGAATCAGCTGTTTCTCAAAACACGAGGCCCTGATCCCTGGTGGTCTAGATCTTCCATGGGATAAGCGAGCAGGAAGCACACGGGTGCAGCGCATTGTCCACCGGGGCCTGGTTCTTTCGATATGCATCCTAGTGACCAGCTGCGCGTCACAGTGACAGCCGTTTCTAGGAGACAGAAGCGACCGGAACTGGAACAGGAACTGTCACCCGGGAAACTGAAGTGTGCTGGCGGTGGGGGGCGGGACATTTTCTGCTGCAGAGGCCCTGCCCTGCCCAACACGACGCAGCCCAAACCAGAGCCAGGCTTGTCCACTCCCAGGAGTCCACCTCCGGCTACAGCTGCGCACCTGGCCCTGTCCCGGCAGATGGGGGCCGAGGGCAGCGCGTTGCCCTTGGAAGAGGGATGGCTACTTCCCCTCTTCATCCTGCCAGTTACCACCTCTCAGGGGACACCGCTTTGTCCCCGCCACCCCAGGATTCTGAGGACAAAAGGCCGGAAAGACCCAGGCAGCCGAGGTTCACAGCCGGCCGCCGCCCGTGTGTCCTGTGCCTGCACCAATCCCCGCTTGGCCCTGGACCCGCTGCCCGGCTAGGTCAGTCCAGCCCACCAGGCTGCGTTATGAGAAGCAGACCCAAGCTCTGCCTGGATGGCAGGAAAACAGATGAGATCATGGAATTGCTGACATTGATCTTCCTTAGGAAAAGTTATGGGGACTCGGGGAGGAGTCCGAGAGTTGGGGCTGGGCGAGTGTTATTCCAGGAGGGCTTTTATTCCCTACAATGCTCGGGGGAAGACTATTCAGAGGATAGTTTCTGAGAACTTAAAAAGTAGTGGCCACCAGACACTAGCATGGCATCCCTAAAACGGGGGTTCACTGGTTTGTCAGTGTTTCTGGGAAACAGAGGGACGCTGTGAGCGTGGGAGTTTGCAGACCTTCCACCACACACTCAGAGTACAGGACGGATGGGCGAACCGGGCTGTAACCCGCTTAGCCATCTGGACACCCAGCCCCAAAGCCAGGGCGTGACTTTCCTTTCAGGTCCTTGAACCGAAGATCTGACAGTGCTTCAACCTACTCTGTAAATGCACTGACCTCACCTATGTGCTTTAACTCCCACTCCCTGCTTCACTTAGATGTCTTTTTTTTTTTTTTATGGTACCAGGAACTGAACTCATGACCTTATGCTTGCCAGGCAGGTGCTGTGCCACTGAGCTACACCGGCCCTTCACCTAGATTTAGCCTGACCTAATTTCCATGTTCCTTGTTTAAGAGGCTACACTAACTCTGGCACACAGTTGGGCTGACAACAGAAATCGGAGGAGGGGCAAAGATGTCTTAAATAAGACGTAAAAAAGTACCCTCCGACTAAGTAAACTCTATTTTCAAAATAAAAACAACAACAATGAAGCTGCATTTCAAAAAAATAGTTGCCAGTATGTGTACCATTGAAAAGTGAGAAACCAGAACAGGCAAATCTATTTTAAAGACAGATAACTTTTTTCCAAGACATGGTCTTGCTATGTGGTCCAAGCCGGTCTCAGACCCCTGGGCTCAGGAGACCTTCCCATCTCAGCCTGCCCTTCTGCCTCAGCTTCCCTGGTACCTGGCACTACAGGACTGTGTGACCACACCCAGTAAAAAGAATTTATGGGCCAACTATATTGGTTTTCAGATCCCTGAAAACCAATACAAAAAAGACAAAAGGAGTTTAAGAAGCGAAAGATTTGAATGGAATCATCCCAGTGGAGAATACCCGCCGCCTGGGAGCACGGGAAAGTGTTCAGCATCATCACCCAGACAAATCCAATTTAAAAGCCTCCCAGGTGCCCCCTGCGTGAGCACAGGGTGGCAGGACCCCTCTGTCCCCCACTGCTGTGGCCCCACCTCCCAGAGCAGCCCCACCCAGTGGCGCACCCTGCCAGCAGAGGGCCGGTGAGCACACTGGGTTACACCCCCAGGGACTGACCTAGGATGTCTGCTGGTGTCCCCCGCTTGGGAGCAGCCAGAGGCCCTGGTCCCCTTGCTTCTGCCCTGCCCTCCCTCCCTCTTTCCCTCTTCTTTTCTCCCTTCCTTCCTTTTTCCCTTCCCTTCCCTCCCCCTTCCTTCCTCCTCCTCCTCTTAAGCCTCCATCCCTCTCCCTCTCTCTCACTGGGACCTGAATGAACCCAGGGCCTCATGCATGCTAAGCACCTGCCCTCCCCTTGAGCTACACCCCCAGCCCAGTATGTTCCAAAATAACCACAAAACAAGAGTCTAACCACTCCCGACACACATACATAACAGAAGTCTGAGAAGATGAAAACGCTAATTGTAGTGGACCATTTATTTACACACTGTGTACACGTGTACATGTACCGAATCATTGTCCTCTACCCTAAAAGTGTGAACAATTATTACATTCAGTTAACAAAAGAAGACAAGCCCGCAGGGCGCGGCTCAAAACAGAAGCAGTAACCTCCGGGAAAGGAACGCGGGAGGCCGGGCTCACCACGTCTGTGGCTTTTGTCCTCCAGACATTTTTGCAGAGCGTCCGGCCAGGCAGAAGGCACCGCAGGTCCCAGGCCTGTAGTCCAGCGTGGACGCTTCGTGTACCCTGAAACTTACTTCAATGCGCGCAGTCACTGCTGTAAAACCAGAACTAGACGGAGGCGGCTCAGGAGAAAGGCGCTTGTTCCCTTTGGGTAAATCACAAGGAACAAATAGGGGAAATGTTGATCTTCCAAAAGCTGCATCTTCCAGCCTCATATACCAAACTTCATGTTTTCTGGAGGCTGCTGTTTTGAGCCATTAAGAGACTTGCATTTTAATATAAAAACCACAAAATGCTGGCTTTTCTCTGTGCCGTGCCATTATCTGGCCTTTGGCAGACTTAAAATTCTTCCTTTTAAAACTATTTCCTTTTGGAGGTCAGTTGAAAGTCTAGTTCAAGTACCACATTGATAATACTGAACACAGGACCACTCTTCAAAGCCAGCAACTCTGGGCCCAGTAGAAAAGCGCTCCGCGGTGCCAGGCTTCCGAGGCCTCGCGCCTCAAACGTGGCTTTGTGTCAACGCAGCTGTATCCACAGGCGAAAAGTTAAAAGACTTATTTAAAAATGTTTCCACTTCTGGAAGCTCTTTCTGGGCAACTTCACTGCAGATCTGGAGCGAGAGCCGGGGCAGAAGGATGCGGCCGTGGCTCCCTGGCCTGGAGGGGTCTGGGTCTGCGAGGCCCGACCTCAGGAACCTGTTTTCCCAATGCTCGGATCTCCGACCTCTAACCAGGCTTCCTGGCTCAGGCTGGGTGGGGCAGGAACCAGTCCTTGACAGCGGTCAGGACCGAGGCCCAGCAGGAAAAGCCATCCTGCCCCGGCTGGTTGTATTTGGATGGCAACGCATGAAAGCTCACTTATTCATTCTGCAGATGGGATGAGCTCACGGCGAGCTAGAATTTTATTTTAATTGGCAAAACCTGGCGGCTTAGGCGTACACAGCTGTAAGTCACCGTCTGCTTTGTCTCCAGTGAGTTCCGCTCCCTCACACCCCCCGACATGGCCAGGAGCTCTGCCTTTGCCCCCGGATGATCTCCCCTAAAGCAGTGACTTCTGTGCAGAACGAATGGACACAGTAAGACCCGGTTGCGGGGCCTTGGAGAAAGCAGGTGTCTTTGGGGATCGATGAGGTGGCTCCTCTCCCCCGTGGGAAGAGGCTTGTTGCTGACGAGCAAGACCGGCTGTCATTTCTGGCCTTTGTAAGTCACCTTTTGTTGAAATGCAGTCCACGTATGGAAAAGCCCATCACGTGCATATAGTGCAATGAACTTTCGAAAACTCAGCGCAGCCATGCAAGCAGCACGAGATGGAGAGACAGATTTCACCGGCCCTCGCAAGTTCCCCGCCTCTCCTTCCCACTGCAAACGTGGCCCCCACCTGCTCTGCAAATAAACTTTTATTGGAACGCAGCGCCGGGCGTCTCTGACATCCCAGCTCCGGAGCAAGTGTGGGCCGCTGAGGAAATGCTTTACAGAACAGGCCCGAGCGGAGCAGAGGAACACAGTGGAATAAGAGTCTCCAATGTCATTTTAAATTTCCTAGTAATCAGATTAAAAAGCAAGCAGGCAAAATTAATTTCGATACAGTATTTTGTTTACCAGTGCACCTCAAACACTGCAAACTGTGACTGGCATCAGAAGCAGGACATCGGGTCTCCTCCTGCCTCCAAAGCCTGAGGAGAGGGGCTGCTGCAGGCAGAGGCCTGGTCTGCACCCCCGGGCCCCAAAGCTGGTCACCAGCGACCCTACCCTCCTGCTGATCCCACTCCTAGTCCAGGCTCTGCCTTTGCTGGCCTTTGATGCCAGAATCCCCAAGTCTTTAAAATGTGAGTTTTTTAAAGAGCAATTTTAAAATCTTCCAACTCTTGGTCGCAGCGTACCCGAAAAACAAGCTGCCTCACTCCCAGCACTAGAAGCTGGGACGGGGTGACTGGATGGGGTGCGGCAGAACCCCTCGCACTTTTGTTAGGGGAAAGACAATAGCAAAGGCTGCAAAGAAGCACCTAGAGCTTTAGATTGAGGCTGGGAGGAAAGAGAGGAGGGGACCCGGTCTCTGAGAAGACCTATGGAAATTCCATTGTTACTGTATCGAGCATCAAAGGAACACAGGACTCAAACTGGCCCCAGCCAATGCTTCGAAAACAAACAAGAGAAAAACTGGGCAGTTGCCAATATTTAAAAATCAAGAGACACCACTCATGAACCTGATTTCTGGCATCTTTTGAAAAACAAAAAGAGCAGGAAACACGTCTGTTTTGTGTGGCACCTGCCGGCTGGGTGGAGTGCTGCTGCCCCTTGGCTGGCCAAAGCCCCCCCATTCCCAGTTGTCACACACTGGTCACACGCCCTGTTACAAGTCCAAATTGCGCCTCTCGTTCTGCCATGTGAAGAGCTACGACAGGCGATGCCGACAGCAGCACAGTGAGATCCTACTGGCAACGGGGAGAATTTTAGCAGAAGTAAAACTGTTATTTATTAGGTTTACATTCCGGTGGTTTCGGCTAAACCTTTCAGGGGTTTGCTCTTCTAGCTTGTTTCTTAGTAGACTACTTGGTCCCAGATTCAGAGGCAAGTGATGTTTTTCATCCTTCAAACAGTGGAGGCAATGAAGTATTTAATGAGCCTGGTCCTAAACACAGGCTTGCAATAACAGTTTCCAATCTCACCAGCCAAACTGGAAAAACACACCACCGACATCATTCTAGACTTATTTTTGCTTAAATTATTGTGGCACTGGAGTTTTTGACATCCTCGAGGATTTGGATGTCATCAGCCACCAGGAAACTGGCGGTGTTCTCCTCCCGCGTGCTCATTAGGACGTCTGCGTCCAGAGCTCTCGAATCCACCTAAGTCACGTGGGCTCAGACGGCATGAACAGCTCAGGAGCCACGGCCTCACCCATAACGTCTATTCTTTATAAAGTCGACCTCTTTTATGTGAGCACGTTTGACGACTTTTGTGGCTTGGATGTGGTCTGTCCCCCAAGGTTCGGGGTCAGGGGCTCGGTTCTGGGGGTGGTGACCAGTGAGGATCTGAGACCTTTTAAGGCCTGGGGCTTAGTGGCAGCTGGCTGTGTCCTGGAGGGCCCTGTCCCAGGAGGAGATGAGGGAGCTCCCGAGGGAGGCTGAGTAGTTCTCGTGAGGCAGTGCTGTTGTAACAGCCCCTCTGTTCTCTGCCTTCCTGTCTGGCTGTGTGGTCTCTCCCTGTCCTACAGGACCCCCACAGGACACCACCTGCCTACTTACCACAGTCCGAACTGGCAGGACGACTGACCTGGGACTCTCAGCCTCCGCACTGTGATCTGAGGAAACCTCTTTTCCTTATATAGTAGTCTGGCCTCAGGTATTTCAACACAGTAATGGAAAACTAACACGGCTGACAGGAAGTTATTTCATAGATTAATTCTTCACTTCCAGTAAGGTTAAGTCTTCCAAAAAGAAACTTGAAGAAAGTGATTTCCTTTTTCAACATTGCTTGGCATTTCGTTTTTGAGTGTGCTGGTGGGATGCGGTAGTATAAAGACCACTCACTGCACCAGACGTCGAGGCGGGTGGCACTGGGCCTGTGTGCTAGTGCATTTTCCGCTGCTGTAACAGAAAGCCTGGGACAGGGTGATTTCTAAAACCCAGGGATCCTTTGGGCTCATAGTCAGGAGACAGGGGAGCCCAGAGGCCTGGTGGCAGCATCCAGTGAGGACACTGTAACATGGCGGAAGGCAGAGGGCACACGAGCACACAGCCCAGAGGGAAGCACGGGGCAGCTCAGGTCACAATCCACCCGCGTGGTAACTCGCCCGGTCTCACAGGAATGGTGTGAACCCCTCTCGTGACCCGGGCACCTGGCAGCACGGCCACCACAGCAGTCACATGTGAGCCTGAGTTTGGAGGGAACCAGCTCTACTGCACCGCCTTTGACTCACTGTAGAAACGAGCTTCCTGACTCTTCTGAGCTCCCTACACTTCTGTGCAGGTGTAGGTACGAGGCCTGGGGCACCTCCCTGCTCCCCGCATCCATACTGGGGGGCTGAATGCTGCTCAGACCCTTCAGGGCCGCAGTATGCACCAGACTTCAGGACTTCCTCGGAAACACAAGTCCCCGCTCATACCTCCGCCATGCACCTCCTGGCCCCGCTGCCTGCACCCCGGTATCCCGACCGCTCCTGCTTCAGTGCCCACCCCAGCCCCGAGCCTCCTGAACAGCTGCCGGCCCGCGTGCACTGTCCCCAAGTCCCTTCACTGCAGAGTGCGCACATCACACAGAGCCTGCCTCGGGAGGGACACTGCTGGGACAGCCTCATCCGACGCCTCCGAGCGCCCCCGCCTCCCTCCTTCCTGGCTGCCTCTGTTTCCATGCTGGTGCCAGCGCCTGTCGACTCTCACCAGAGGCTCTGGGAGGTTTCAATCTCTGAAAACACACCTCTGTCACACGACAAGCCGCTTCCCAGGGAGGACGCCTAGATCATCTTCCAAAACTGCACACTCACCAAGAGGCAGGGGTGGGAGGACACTGCGTTTATGGCCGGGTCATCACTTCGGCAGTGGCCGCGCTCTGCTGTTGGCCAGCGAGGCCAGTGTTCGCAGGCCGCCTCGCTGCTCCAGTGCCAGGGACAGGGAAGAGCTGCACAGTTTCAGCAAAGTGGAAAGGTTCACAGCCCACTCATGTCCAAGTCACAATACCAAACCTAAGCAAACCCTGACCGGGTCCTCTAGGGAAGCCTGGCTGGGTCCGCGTGGAGGGCTGAATACGCCTCTAGGGCCAAATGCTCTCCAAGGCACCGGTGTCTTCAACCGCAAGGGGGCCACAGGGTAAAGAGGTGCAAAGGTCCTGTCCCAGGGCGATGGGACACCCTCACACTTGACTCACGGTGCCCCTCTCAACACCAAAATCAGTGATTCCAAGAATTGCGATCTGTGGGTTTCCAGGGTTGGTTCACCCAGGGCTCTGGACGCTGCAAGTGCATGGGGCACCAGAAGAGCTGGCCGTACTGCAGAACGCCGCGGAGGAGCCAGACAGACCCATTCTCCAGGCTGGGCTGGGCCCAGCCTCGGTCACTCGCTGCCCGTGCGGATGCAGACTCTTCCCAGGGAGCCACGCTGTGCTGGGGGAAGACACCGTGGTAGCTACAGGCTGCACTTTCTTTGGAAGGATGAAGGGGCTTAGAGACTCAGCTTTGAAAGGTGCCTGAGTTTCTCATATTACGGAATCCTTGTGATGTTTAAACTTGTGCATCTGATTTATTTCACTTAACATTGTGGTCTCAAGGTACACCTATCTTCCTACAAGTTTATCTCTCTTCATGGCACAGTAGTGCTCCATTGTGTGAGGTGCAAAGGTCCTGTCCTGGGGTGATGGGACATCCCTACACATCCTTACATTTTCTTTATCTGTTCCTCTGTTGATGGGCATGTCGGCCACTGCCAAGATGTAGCTAGGGATACAGCAAGCAGGGAGGTTTGTATCATATGGGGAGGGGAACCAGGGAAGAAGGGAGTGGGGAAGGGATGAAAGCAAGAGAACTGAGGAATAAAATGGATATAGGCTTTTGCAAATGGAAAGGGCATTAAGAGTTGGAAGGAACAGGGCAGTGTTGGAAAGAAAGGGGACAAAGATTGCACTAAGTTGTGCTATGCACAGGTACCGACTCTTGGTGGCAAATGTCATCATTACGCATGGCAGACACGCGCTAACAAGAAAGCAAAGGTGCCTGGGAAGGACCTGTCGTGAGGAGAACGCCGCGCGCAGGCAGGGGCTCCACAGGGACGGCGACGTGCACAGGACGGCCAGAGGGAAAGAGCTGCCTGCGTTTCACACCGGCTGTCACGCTGGGGAACACGGACCCTCTACTAGGAACACGTAAACAGCCGACCACGAACCGTGGCTCACGCCAGCGACGAGAAGCTGCCGGCCACTGGCACCTGGCACCGCACCAGGGAGAGCCAGGGACAGGGCCTGGGCTGCGACCTGGCCACGTCCGGGGGTGGAAGCCGCCCTGCGGCCCGGGCCCAGGCACGCTCTCGCCAAGTTCCTGTGCCATTAGAGGCTGGCGTTATTGGTATTGAAATATTAGCTTTCGGGTTTTATTTCCTTTGATTGTAGAAAAAAATAAATGCTCGTTGTAGTGAACAAAAGAAAACTTGAAAAAGAAAATTAAAAACATCTACAATCCTGCCTTTTAACCTTGAAGGTTAATGCCTGCCTTGAAAGCTACCGCGACGTGACTGTTAATGTTCAGTGTAGGATTTGGGGCGGCTGCCCCTAGACGTGTGTCTGGAGTTTTGTTTGTTTTGAGACAGGATCTTGCTATGTTGCTCAGGCTGACTTTAAACTCCTGATCCTCCTGCCTCGGCCTCCTGCGGGCACATCAGGATTAAAGGTGTGCAGCACCACATCTTCCTTTCCCATAGAAGGTCTTCTGCCCGCAGGAAAGTGGGCTTTAACTCCAACCTGAGATCCTGCCTGCTCTAGCTTTAAACGCACCTGCACAGCGCAGCCCGCGTCCTGTGTGTGGAACCCGGGGTTTAGATAAGGTTTGGCTGGAGCGTGCACGGGCGGATGCCCTGCCACCCACAGGACCTCTAAGTGTGTGCGAGGACGAGGACCGTGCTCTCCGAGTGACAAGGAGCCGCTCCCTTGCCGCCGCCACCTCCTCTCATAGGTCTTCAGGTGACTGTGACCACAGGAGGGGCTCTGAGCACAGTGGGTTTCTTCCTGGGGAGCCCAGGGTCAGGTCAGGCCCAGAAGCGGGGAACGAATGCCAGGGGAGCTGGTGGGTGCAGGCCAGGTGCAGCCTGGGACATGGCCCCCCACTGCCCTTCAGAAGCATCACGCCACTCCTGGGTGAGCCAGATGACCCTGGAGGCTGCCCAGGCCCACGGGCTGCCAAACCGGTGTCCTCAGGCCATTGGATGGAGTTGGGGGGCAGAGGAGGAGGCTGGGCGAGGTCAGCAGTCACGGGGAAAGAGACCCGCTGGACACAGCCAGCTCCAGGCCCCGGAGAACCCCAGCAGGAGACGGGGTGGCTAAAACCTCAGTTACCACACAGATGCAATCGGCACCATTCACAGTGGCAACACATGAGCAAAACCCACAGGCCAGCGGCTGGTGGTCAGACGCACACGACGTGGTCGAACAGCGCTCGGCCACGAGCAGAGGTGAGCGTCCTTCGGGTCACGGCTCGGGTGCCTCGCGCAGGAAGGCAGTCCCCGAAGGCCACGCACTCTGCGGCTCCCCTCATGCACAGCTCCAAACAGGCCGATCCCAGGCACAGCAAGCAAGTGGGGGAAAGGACCACAGGGGTCCAGGGCACCTTCAGGGCTGTGGAGATGTCTGGGCTTGGGCAGTGCTGACGGTTACACAGCTTTGTGTCTGCACAGAAAATCACCAAGTTCTGTGCTTTCAAAGGGTAAATTTTATGTATTAATTTTCATTCCATTTTATAAAACGGAAATGATCTCATTAAAGCAAAAGCCACTGTTCAACCTGATTGAGTAAATCGGAAAGCAGACCATGGGGACCACTGTCACCCTGGGTCCCTCCATTCCTCCTCGAACCCCGTGGTGTCCTGCAGGGCTGACATAACTCATTTCAGATGGACTCACTGCAGAATCTGCTGAAAAAGAAGTCAAAGTGGAGAGGCTGGGGGGGAAAAAGGAACCCTTTGAGACTGTTGATGGTAGTATAAACTAGTACAACCACTACAGGAAAATCAGCGTGGCGATTTCTCAAAACACTGGTGCTAGAAATGCCATTGGACGCAGCTATTCCCCTTCTAGGTATCTTCCCAAAAGAGTTAAAGATGTCATATCACAGTGATCCGTGCCTACCCATGTTTATAGCAACACAATTCATAACAGCTCAGTCTCGGAAGCAGCCCACATGTCCACCAACAGATGACCAGATAGAGAAGAGGTGGTACTGACACACACTAGAGGACTACTCTGCCATAAAGAAGGGTGAACTTGAGTCCTTTGTAGTAAAATGGATGCACCTTGAGACGATGTTAAGTGCAGTGACTCAGACAAACAGACTTGAATATCGCACAAATGTATTTGTTACATTGCCTACTGTCATCTTCCGAAGAGATGCTCAGGTTGCCGACCCGAGGCCTGCAAAATCAATGAAACAATACTAGCATTTAGTTGCTTAATGTTCCTTAGTTGCTATCAATTTAGCCAGACCTCCAAACCAGCAGGTTGCTTATGGCGGGGTGGGGTCCTTGATTCTTAGTCTGCGCTCAGGCCTAGTGTGGTGGGTCCTTGAGGGGCCCATTCTTATTCTCTTCCGGGAGTCCGCACTGGTCGCACAGTCCCCCAGGAGGCAGATTAGCTGTCCTGCGGTCGGAGCTGCTCGGCCCAGCAGGGTGGGTCCTCGAGGGACCCACTCTCATTCTCTCATGTTAAGATTTGACTGCCAATGTAACGTTACCGCTGTACCTGCTTTCTCTACTGTGATAAACTTGCAGAATAAAGCTCTTATATTTCTGTAACCTGCCTGGGTTGTTTGCTGTATTTATCTGAGCTTTTGCTGAATAAATGACGGATCCAGTGTCCCAGGGACATAGCACTGACACAGGGTTGAGTGCTGGACAGGTTCAACCCCGGGTCTGACACAAGTCCGTAAAAGTTTCTCAGCTTGTGCTTCGGCTATGGTTTGTGTCTGGACATCCCCCCAAAGCCTCAAGTGGTCATGGTATGGTTTGGCGGGGGTTCAGAGGCGGATGAATCCACAGAGTCTGTGACTGACTCACGGCCCAGCGCCGGGAGCAGGGTGACAGCGCAGCATGAGGGTGGGCGGCCCGCATCGCCATGGGGCGGGAAGAGGCTCGCGCTCCCCTCCTCCCAGCGGGGCACGGACTGAAACCTCCACAAACTGTGAACTAAGTAAACCTTTCCTCCTTTAATTTTGGGTATCGTGTATTTTGTCTCAGCAATGAGAGAAAAGTAACTAAGACACACTCCTAGGACAGTTATACCTAGTTATTTTTCTAACATTTTATAACAAAAAATTTCAAACAGCAGACACAGCAACACACGCTGCCTGGATTCTGCCCTCTTAGAGTACGGTTGTTCCTCTGTCTCCCTGGGTTTCACATCTGTGGATTCAATCAGAACAGAAAATATCTGCAAAAATAATTGTATCTGTACTGAACACGCACAGATTTTCTTCTTTGTCCTTATTTCCTAAACAGTGCAGCATAACAACTATTTCCAAAGCACTAGCATCACATTAGGTATTTGAAATCAGCTAAAGATAATTGAAAGTCTACAGGACGGTCGTGTGGTCCTATGCAGACACTACAACGTTTTACATCAGGGACTCTGGCATCATCCCGCACCTTGGTAGTCAAGGAGGTCCTGGAGCCAGTCTCCCCTGGATACCAAGAGAAACTGCACTTGGTTTATAATGCATTTATCTATCTCCTCCTCTGTCCATCTCTAAATCTACCCTATTTTGAGCACATGTCAAGGAAAACCACAGATGTCTGTATTTTCCCCCGAATACTTTCCCATGTGTATCACTAACTAGAGTTCAATTTTTTTTTCAGAGTAAAAACAGTTTAATGTAAAAATGTACACTGAAACCATTTTCAGCGTCTGAATCTATTTCCAAGTGCCAGGCGGCAGACACGGCTTGGCCGACAGCAACGGGCAGCTGTGCATTCCCAGGGCACACCTGGTGTCTGCAGAGGGCGGCGGTGGCTCGGGATGTGGCAATCACCACGGCTGGCTGAGATCATCCTGCAGGGGCTGACTGCTGTGGGCCAGGTCTCCAGGAAGCAGACTCGGGGGTCAAGCTCAGTGCCTGTGGCCTGGGGCACACAAGCAGAGTGGAGAGCAGTGACAGCCTCGGCCAGTTTCAAGGAGGACCCTGGCGATGTGGGCTGAGATGACTCTGCTTTGGCGCCCTCCCCCCACAATCAGTCACTGGGTGGGGTTCCCTGGGCAGCTGCTCCTCAAAGGGGACCCGGTGGCACATCACAGCGTCACCGCACTAAGGACGCTCTGCTTGTGCTAGCAACCCACGGTGCAATAACCGCAAATGCTCTATTCCACAACAACAGGAAATTCCAGCCGTAACCACACTTAGGATCCTGGAGACAGGATCGCTGGCCTGGAGGAGCTCGGGATAAACATTTGCCCATGTGTTATTCACTGGGGGAAACCAAAAGGTCACGCGTGCTGAGACTTACAGTTCAGAGACACATTATTGGGGCGTTTCACAGGTAGAGGGTGGCAGGTGGTCCTCATCACACTCTTCAGGGGTCACACACGGCAGGCAAACCCAGACAAGATTCGGAGGTCACACGTCTCACAGCAGTGCAAAATGACTTGACACACAGCAGCAGGGTTCGCGGACCCTGACTCGGACTCTAAGAACTTGTCGCCTAACTAAAGCCTCGGTGGTTCCAGGGCCTTCTGCAAGCTCATCAGGGTCAGCCTTGAATAAAAGCCCAATGGTTTCATCAAACTCCTATTTAACAATGCACATTTCACCTCCTCCTCGCTTCTCCTAAGAATGTCCTACATTTTCCTCTGGTGGACACCTGCCATTTGTGTGCCCCAAATCTGACCGCACTCCCCACACTTGGACTGTGTCTCTCCGCATCAATCCCATCTCTCAATATGGAACGCAGACACAAGACAACACAAAGCTGGTTTCTTGGACTCCCTGCTGCTGGATGTGGTCTGATGGGCGCAGCCAAGGCTTCACTGGGCACTGAGCGGTGCAGGTGGGACCAGGGGCCACACAGAGCTGTAGGGCAGCAGCTGGGAGGGGATTTCCTGACTCAGCCTCCCGGGACTGATTACAGAAGCTGGCCCCTGGCTGGGGGATGCAGGGCAGTCACTCGGGAAGCAGCCTAAAGCCCTGTGCTGGATGCATCTGTAACTCTGAGAACTCTGCCCCTCCTTGGTATCTCTCCCTGAAAACTCTGCTCCTCCTTGGTATCTCTCCCTGAGAACTCTACTCCTCCTTGGTATCTCCCCCGCCTAAACAAGCTACAGACCATCCGTCCTTGATGTCTGAAACCCCTGACCAATGCAAATCCTGCTTCCGCAGAGTGGACTTAAGCCATACCAGCGACAGCACCCTTCCATCAAGCAGTATGCAGATGTGCCTCAATTTAAAACGGGGCTATGCCCCAGGAAACCATTATGCTGGAAATAGCTGACATCAAACATGCATTTAATACACCACTGCACCCAGCACCACAGCGCAGCCTACACACACCCAGCACCCAGCATACCACGCTGCCCAGACGGAGTATGAACCTTCACCTGTATTGACTTTTTCCCCAGAGCCTAGGAAAAGATCAACATTCAAAATCTGAACTCTAGCTTCTACTAGCATAGTCAAAAAATTGTAAACCGACCCATTGTAAGTTCAGGGCTTGTGGGGATCTCACAGAAGCCCAGGACCCCAAGTGGACAGTACAGGCGGATATCCCCACATGGCCCGGCTTCGCACCCCTCCGTGAGACCCACCCCGCAGGAAGAAGGGCAAACTCCCCAGCCTGTGGGCTTGTCCAACAGGTCCTTCATACACTGGAGCGACTTTTTAAAATTTGTATTTTGGCTTCATCTCATACCATGTCTCCTGCTTGATGGCCTTAAATGAATCCCATTTGCACATAACTCTGATATTCCATAACTGTTCACCTACTCGTCCTTCCGGTCGGGAACAGATCTGCCAAGAAAACAGCGACGTCTTCTTCAGGAACCAGAGCAATCATAGTCCGCTGAACCCCACACCATGACTTCCCATGTCGCTGATGTGATTGCAGTGGCCCATCAGCATCCTTGGGTCACCACCTCCAGAGGTAACTACTCTCCAGTGATGACCAAGAAAGTTTGTCATTTCGGTGAGGCACACATTTTAAAATGCCCAGGTGCCAGCTTGGGCTACAACGCGAGCACAAGGCCAGCCTGAGCTACATAGTACGACCCTGCCTCAAAAAACTAGGGCTGGGAGTTTGGCTCAGTGGCTTAAGCACCTGTCTGGCAGGCGCGAGGTTGGGAGTTTGATCCCTGGTGACACACACACACAAACACAACTAAATAAAATAAAATAAAACAAAATAAATAAAATGCCCAGGGGAGCTGACTGGCTGTTTTCTTTCCTTCTTCCCACAATATGCCGGGTGCTTCACATCAGCCACATCCAGCAGGAAGCCAGGCGGCAAAGCAGCCAGAAATGGGCCAGGCCAGCGGGCACAGGAAGCAGATCAGGGCAGGGCAAGAGCGGACGGTGGAGGACACGAGGAGCAACAGAACCTCACAGGGCTCAGGGGGCGGAGAGCAGTGAGTTGTCTCTGTAGCTCAGGAATAAGTAACAAGTACATGAACTTCGTGTCGGAAAACAATGCAGATGAATGGAGGAAAAACCCCGGAGGGCTCCACACTCACATACGGCCACGGCCACTGTCTCAGGCAGGCAGTGCGTGGTCCACCTTGTTGCAGAAGTCGGGCAGGAGACACAAGACGTGGTTGGCGGTGGGAGTCAAGGGTCCACACGCATCCAGGCTTCGCTGGGATAAAAGCAGAAACCACATCCTGAGCTGCCTGGGGACGGGGTGCAGACTCCGTCCTCGGCCATTCTCTGCTGATTTCCTGTTAGTTAGGAGGAAGTGGCAGTGGGAGTGGTGGCACTGGTCACTGACCAGCAAACCTGACATCACTATCGCATGCCTGAGAGCTGGGAGTGGAAGCCCAGGCAGCCTGGGGACCTTATGACTGAGGAGCACAGACTGCGCGAAGTTTAAAGAGGAGCTGGGGTCTGAATGTGTCCTTCTTCCCACCCAGCAGAGTGGGAAGCTGGCTGGAGAGGAAAATGAGTGCGAGGATGTTTGCAGGCAGCTCTGAGCACGTGCGGGATGTAAGGAGACGCCAGGCAACGTGGCAGATGCTGATCCCTGGTTCCAAAACCTGGGAAGGCAGTTGCCTCCTCCAGCTGTGTCGCTGAAGGCCATTTAAAAAACAAAAAACTCTTTTTTTCGGAGACAGTCTCGCCATGTAGCTCAGGCTGGTCTGGAAGTCACTGTGCTGCCCGGGCTGGCTGGGAACTCGCTCTGGCCCTGCTGAGAGCTGGGACTACGGGTGTGCACCACGCCCCCGGTGAATCGAAGGCCACTGTATACACGATTCTGAGGTTTTCTGCAAGATGGTATTTCTGAGGTCAAAAGTGGTCCTCTCCTGGGGTGTGCTTGGGTTTCCAAAGACAGGCTCTAATGTCACCTTAGCTGCCACAGCACCTGTGGGTCGGTAGGACTATTAGACTAGGAAATTAGGAAAAACCACTGACAAATAATGACACCTTTTCAGTGAAATCAAAAACTGTGTGAGAAGATGACAGGAGGACAGCTAACGACCCCCACGCTGGAGCCCCAGCTGCTATCAGTCTGGTGCAGGCCCATCCCAGTCAGGATGTTTGTCAAAACGTTAAACGAGGAAAGGGGTTTTTAGGGAGTGATGAGTTAGAGCGACAATAAATCACACAGGAGCCTCCTAAACAATTCCCACCCCATGTGCCACACCGGTTTCCTCTGTGTCACACCAGCTTCCTTTGTGTCACACTGGTTTCCTTTGCTTTTTCCCACTCTTTTTTGGATCCATTACACAGGTTAATGGGTTTTATTGTAGCAGATTCCCGCATGCACATAATGCACTTTGATCACCTTTGCCTCCTTCTAACCCCTTGCTCCACCCACCCCCAATTTCACATTTTTGGGGACATTTCAATGTGTAGATTTTGCTTATAGGTTTTCTTTAAATTGACTCACTTTCTAACTTAAATTTTCTATCAGAAGAAACTAATGGAATTGATGTGCTGAACTATACATTTTTCTACCCAAAATGCCAGGTAAGAATTATAATAACGATTGCAAGAAAATGTAAAGAAGGCCCACCTCGCGCCGTCTAACAATCTCCGGGGTTGCATGGAGCGATACTTGGAACCTGCGCAGAGACAACGGGTCCCCTGATAACAGCTGGGGCACAGCACGCAGCCGGCAGCCGTGACTGCGGCCGCACGGAAAGGGCGCAGAGGGCACCGACACACAGTCCTTAGCGGGCACAGAGCACACTGCGGGCCCACGCAGCAGGCGGGGAGGGGGCGCCCCCAGAAACACGTGTCGCGGCTCCGGGCCGGTGAGGGTCTTAGCTCAGTGATGCGTTGATTGAGCCGCTGATAAGCGTTTGGAGTCTATACTGGGGACGGCCTCAGCTCTCAGGGACACAGGAGGGCTTGCTTTGGGTGGCGTCAGTGTGGGACTCTGTCACACCGAAGTGCGGAGGGACCCCAGGGAGTGAGAGGGTGAAGTGTGAGCCGCGGGCCTGCGAAGGTTTAGCTTAAAAAGGAAACCTCAGCAGTGCTGGCCTCTTTAAATCAGGTTCCATCAGCTGTGATCCAACCCAGAAAGACTGGATCCAGTCCACCCAATGACTGGGCCACCCTGGAGGGACAGGTCCTCAGCAGGTCAAGCACAGACCCATTAACAATTGATCTAGTCCTTTAATCCACTGCTAATTGTGGCACTACTTGTTTTACAGTACGGGGATTAAACCCAAGACCTTCACACTAAACTACATCCTCAAACCTTTTTTATTTTTTCAAATGGTGGGGGAAGGGGGGGGGCTCCTTAAATCGCTAAGTTGCCCAGGCTATGCTTGAACTTGTGATTCAATCCTCCTGCCTTAGCCTCTCAGAGTGATAGGATTACAGGTGTGCACCACCACCCCTGGCTGTTTTCCTAAGGTCGATGAAATAAAATTGCAAGAACAGACAGGCAGTTTTTTTTTTAAGAACTTATGATGGTATCTGTGACCTCACAGTCAGGACACAGGTGAGCATTAAAATATTTAAATCTTCGCTAACCTGACAAGTGAACTGCAATAATTCGTTGGTATTTTAATTCACATTTATCTGATTTTGAATGATGAAGGATATATTTAATGTTTCTTGGAAAGGCAACGCACAATAACAATTGAGATCTCAAGATCTCGAGCTCAGCCTGGCTTTGACACATTTCCAGTGACAGATCCTAAACAAGTTACTGAACGAGAACATTTTTCTTTTGGAAATTTGAAGGTGATTTTTCATTATCTTCTCATATCCGCTCTTGTTTGAGAAGTCTGAGCCACTCTGATTTCTAATACTGATACCAGTTTTTTTTTTTATGAAATTTTGTATAAAAACTGTTTCATCCCAATCTTGTACAATTTCACAATGCTGTATGTTTGTATAGGTCCATTTTCACCTATAATTTGTAAAAATTATGGAGTCTCTCAATCCAGAAAACCATGTCCTTTAGTTCTTACAAGTTTTCTCGAAGATTTTACTCAAAGTTTTAATTATGTCTCTTCATTTTTGTTATTCTTTCAGGAATCCCAATTATACAGATGTTAGATTTCCTAGATTAGTCTTTTTCTCTCTGATTTACACATTTCTCTGTATTTGCTGTGTTCTTTGAAGTTTTTTAAACTTGATTTTGCAACTCTTCTGTGCATCTTAGTTGTCATAGTTTCTATTTTGCAAAGTTTTTTCTCCCTAAATGTTTATTTCAGAGCCTTCTTCATGTGTTATGGATGTGATAGGTAATTCCTACCTAAGGGTTTCAACGGTGGCTTATTTCTCCTTTCTTTCTTTCTTTCCCTTCCTTCCTTCCTTCCTTCCTTCCTTCTTTCCCTTTCTCTCCTCTCCCTGCCTAGGCTTAGCTTCCTCTAAGTTGCTCTTCTTCCCCCTTTTCTGTTTGTTTTGGTTTTTGTCTTCTCTCAGGTATTTGATCTTCAGCCATCTCCGTCATGTTTAAGAGGAGGCCCCAAAGCTCTCAGCTGCATGAAGGGCTTACCAGCGGCGGGCTCACTCTATGACATCTGGCCACATGATCTTCCTTGGCTGGGAAGGGCAGAACAGGATCCTGGGGCTGATATATTCCGTTTTCTTCTTTCTCTTAGGCTGGTCTGATCGCCCAGAGAAGGGAGTTTTAGTCTCTTGCTGGAAAGGGATTTAAACCTGATGGTCACATTTTAGAAGCTGAACAGATGAGAGGATTCCACCCACAACACTGTACACAAGCTGGACATTTATGTCTTAGGATGACCTCTTGTCTTCAGAATCCCTTCTGGGCAGAGAGCCCCCACTCCATTGCTCCCGGACTGGGACAGTGGCACTGGGGTTCTGTTTCTTAAACATACTACTTCAGCCCAACCCGAACAATGTCTGAGCCTTTGTAGACTCTGGGATGTAAGACGCAGTGTTTCCCAGCTTCTCCCCGATAGGTCAGACACCACTCATTCAAAAATGGTTTTGTCCTTTTTCCTCTCCTATTAGTTTTAGTATTGTGGGCTTATTGTTTAAAAAAACTCTATTATTTTAGTGGGTTTTCAGGACAAGCAAAAATAAGAGTGCTTCATCAAAGTGGGACCACAGTTTCTCCACTGTTAAAAGGGGAATCGTGCCAGAATCCGTCTTACAGGGTAATCATGAAATGAAATGACTTGACACGTGCCCAATGTACGCAGTGAACAGTCAGCATGTGCCACTGCTGTAACTGTCACTCGTGGACGTCTTTGTAATTGCCTATTCATGCCTTTTTCACAATTTTGTAGTGAGGTGACTGTCTCTTCATTTTGTTATTAAATCATTATATATTTTTGTAGACAATAAAACAAATTTCTAGGAGTAGGAATTAATCTTGGGGGATTAATCTGAAATATTGGAGCTGGGTGTGGT
Organism: Dasyprocta punctata; assembly: GCA_004363535.1. Taxonomy (NCBI): domain Eukaryota; kingdom Metazoa; phylum Chordata; class Mammalia; order Rodentia; family Dasyproctidae; genus Dasyprocta; species Dasyprocta punctata. Next base: position 15,266 of record RJWM01006850.1, on the reverse strand, counting down.
GGCACACGCCTGTAATCCTAGCACTTGGGAGGCTGAGGCAGAATGCTTACTGCAAGTTTGAGGCTAGTCTGGGTTACACAGTGAGTTCAAGGCCCCTGGACTACTAAGTGAGATACTGTCTCAAAAACTAAAAAACTAAACTAAATTAAACTAAACTAAACTAAAATATTAGGCCAAGGATATAGCTCAGTGTTAGAGCATTTACCCAGCATGCATGAGGCCCTGGGCTCAATCCCCTGTACCATAAGAAAACAAAATGTTAAACACTGGGAGGTAAAACGCAATGGAAGAACAAGTTATAAAGAATTGAATAGTTACTAGTACACACAAATTCTTCTAAAAGTTAAGTCTTTTAGAGCACTATGCTATTTATCTTTGTTTCTTCAATAATAATTAATGATTATAATGTCTGCTGTACCATTAGAAATGGACAAATGACTGTCAGAGAAAGACCAAAGTAAGACTATAAAGCTGGCTAAAATATGAAGTAAATAAAAGGCTAGACAGAACAAACTATTCAAGTTACAGAGAAATAAACTTCCTTGTGATAACATCTGGGAGTGACCAAATAAACAAAACTGAACATTTGGGTGAAAACAGAAACTGAAACCAAAGGTTTTATGAAAACCAGTTTTATCTGGGCCCCCAGGACCATGGGGGGATGGAAGATGGTCCACTACCTTGTAGCCAGGACCTCTGATGGCGGAACAGGGTCTATGGCAAAGAACCATTGAGACCATTCACTCTCTCTCTCTAATTCTAAGCTCATCAAAGACACCTTCTGAAAAAGATCATGTACTTTTCTTGGACTCTAAATTTCCATTTCTTCACCAGGCCGTGGATCAACCCACTGGTGCCATGGTTCACAGCGGAGCAGCCTCAGTCAAATCCGGGAAAGCGGCAGGAGGCCTGGGCTCCTCCCTGCGGCAAGTGGGTCTCTATGCCTGCACGGTTCCCAGCAGCGGCCGGGACGGCCAGGTCCTCACGGCACCGCCAGCGAGCGTGGCCTCCCGAGCTGTCGGTGGCTTCGAGGCCAGGGCAGAGCTGGTGGGGGCCTGGCCCTCGGTGACCTCACCAGGAGTTCTCTCCACACCAGCACATCCACACCTTGTCCCCATGCCAAGAGGAAGGCGACCGGGCTCTGTGTCACCCAGAGGCAGCGGCTGACTAACGGGGCAGGAAGGGCAGAAACACCAGGACGTGAGCTCTGTCATCTCGATAGGAGACAGCCGGGGATCCGTGTGACCCTTCCTCTGTGTGCACCTCGATGGAATCGGCTGTCTGTTTGCGTGGCCCCGTGCTGACTGCAGGTCACCCCGTGCAGCCCTCCGCCAGGTGCTGTTATCTGTTTGCCTATCCACCCCTAACTTTCCACGCTGACACTCAAGAAACCCGAGGCCCAGAAAGCCAGGGGTATTTCCCAGCGCCACCACCCACCGCTCCTCTGCCATCTGTCCCGCCATCTACCTGGTTTAAATATTTGTCCCCGCTCCTAAACTCCTCTAGCACCCTCAATGCGCAGAGGCATTACTGTTAATAGAAAAATTAAATCAGAGTTCCCTTTATTACAGGGATAGCAGCTGATGCCAGGTTAGGGGACATCAAAAGGAGGAGAGGCTGTGACTATGTTCTGGGGAGGGGCGGTCACAGCCGCCCACAGGCAACATGATCTGCAAGTGGAAACCTGTGGCGAATAACGCAGTACAAGGAAAGCACGACTACAGGAACGTATGGAGGTCTAGCCCATGATGAAAAATCCTGTGACTTGAAACTGAAATTAGACCCAAGTAAGTTAGATAAAAATATGTTTGAGAGCAATGAATCTGTTCCAAGCTTTTCAAATCTGCACCTAAACAGTCAGATTCAACTCAGCCCCCAACATAGTGTGCACATGCCACAGGCCTGGGCCTTTGATGGTCTCACGCCTGCTTCCTGAAGGCAGAAGTGACCCTGACCCTGACCCCGACCCCAACCCTGACCCCGACCCGCACCCCGACCCGGACCCGCACCCCGACCCCGACCCTGACCAACTGAGCTTCTTAACCAGTGGGGAACGTTTGCCTTCTTCAGTACCAGGTGTGCCTGCATGCTGTAGAATAAAGGTGAATCCATGCCTTGTTACAAAACATGCAAACCCCAAACCAAGGCTCTGTCCCTTGCCCAGGGGAAGACGCCACCGCCACTTTTACTCTGCTTTGCACCGCTGCGCATGCGCACTTTGCTCAGCCGAGACAGACCCATCCCTGGGCCCCGGGGGTGCAGCGCGCACGCGAGCTGGACAACGATGAGTCGCCCTGTGCAGAGCGGAAAATGAAACTGATTCACATTCACTGAAAGAAAAGGTTAAGAGGGGAAAAAGCAATTAAAGCTTAATACGTCAATGACTTCTGCTTTTTCAAAGTCCAAAGTGGAAAAAGAAACACAACTTTTCAAAACAAAGCCCAATAAATTATGGATGGCAAAACTGGACCAGTGTAATGCTAAATGCAGTCACACAAACAGAAGTGAGTGGCTTTCAGTGGCACTGGCATTTGTTACAAGAAATGGGAGCAAAGATAGTCTTTTTACCGGCTGGGCATAGTAGCACACGCCTGTAATTCCAGCACTCGGGAGGCTAAGGCAGCAGTGTTGCTGAAGTTCGAGGCCAGCTTAGGCTACAAAGTGATTTCAAGGCCAGCTTGAACTGCATAGTGAAATCCTGACTCAAAAACACAAAAACAAAACAAAACAAACAAACAAAACCCCCAAAAACAAAACAAAACAAAACAAAAACCAAAATAACAAATAGCTTTTAACATATAGTCTTTCATTTTTGCAAAACAGTATTAAAATTTTAAATGTTACTTAAACTACTTTACCCTTCTAAATTTCACCAGGCTTCATTATGACTTTCTCTCTCTCAACTAGTGTAAGCTGATTTTCCAGTATTGAGTTACCTAGTAACACAAATAGGGGAGTAAAATTAGGTAAAGTCAGCAAGAAACCGAAAAAAAAAAAAAAACCCAAATAAATAAAAAGCAGGCCTTTGAGTTACTGGGACTGAACATTTGGAAGCCACGGGAAACAGCACAGGAAGCCGTGGAGCCCAGCCTTGATGTCAGAGCTCAGGACTGACACACAGATCCCACGTCTGTCGGCGCTGAGTGCAGCACCTTCACGGAACACAACCTGCAGGCGATAGTGGGCAGGACGCACTCCACCGGGGTGGCGGAGACGGGCAGGCCAACGCTACACCAGGGAGGGTCGAGAGGGACGAGGGACTCTAACACAGGGGCGGAAGGGAGCAATGCTGGGGACCAGCAAGGCGTGACCACACCAGTTTTTGCATGTGGCCACTCTTGTAATGAGGGGTGATGTCAGGAAACAAAATGTCACCTTTCTAGGAAGCTCGTGCCAATCTCTGAGAAGGCAGAGTCAGGCTGGCTAAGTTGACCAGGCTGGACCTGAACTTTGGATCCTCCTGACTCAGCCTCGAAGAGTGCAAGGATTTCAGCATGTACCATCCTACCCAACTAAAGCAATTTCACTTTGTCTGATTTTTTTTTCCAAGTGTGGCAATCTCCTTAGACGAAGTTAAACAAACTCTCTGACATCTTCACTTTGTATTTTATCATGACTTCTCAAACACACATTTGCACTCTATTTGCCAATAAAAACAAATACATCAGAAACAGCCTTTTGGACTCAAATATTTGGTCTCTGTATCCGGTATTTAATGATTCCCTTTTTTCTATTCTGACCTACTTAGCACATTTTGTCATGAGACGCGATTATTCATCATTTCAAAGACCCATGTGGAAGGCATTTTATAGTCATGTCTATTTTTGTCTTCTATTTACAAATATCAAAATTGCTAAATATGCTTAAACCACACCCCACGTAATATTTATACTAGTTTTCAGTTCAATTTTTTTCAAAAATGTTGGTTATACAACTATAATACAGCAGGTGATAGAATCATGTGCATTTTTAAATCTAATGATTTTCATAAATTGAGAATAACATTTTTATCACCGAAGGAATATGCGCTTGTTACAGAAAATCAGAAGGTACACATTCAAGATGAGCCTGCAGGTCTCTCTGTGGACCTTTTGGAGTAGTTCCTTCCTGATCTTCTGTCACTCACTACCAAATCCCACCAGCCGCAGGTGCTGTCTGACACGTGACAAGGTTCCGTACAGAGTTAATGAATGACGGGAGAAAGAATGACTATTGGAGCTTACTATGTATTTGGAAAATTGAAACCAGTCAGTAACCTGAAAGCCCTCAATTAGTAGAGGGCAAATGGACTGGTGTTCTACTGCAGATTAGTGCATTCATTCCGGTGTAATCTTGGTAAACCGGCTAGGTTTGCTCGGCAAATGCGTGGCTCGCTTCCATTCTGAGGGAAGGAGCAGAGACCAGGCGGGTCCCTGGCAGGCAGGAGAGAGGACCCTGGCAATGGGGCGGACGCTGCAGGAGGCCACGGAGGGGTGCAGTGGGCCGGGGCGCCCGCCAGGGGGCGCCCGTGTGCCGTTTCCTGCGCCGCCCTCGCCCCCCGTCTGCATCCACAGCCCAGGTGGACAGGACCAGGGACTCCCGATCCCACCCAAGGCGGGGCCCGAGGAAGCCGGCAACCTCTTAAGAGCTGCAGGCGGGCGGTGATGACAAGCGCACCGGGACGCTGCCCATCGCCCATTTCCCACACACCCGCAGACGGTGGCCAGCGGCAGCTCCGGGTGCAGCTGCTGCAGGAGCCCCAGCCCCGACTGAGCCGGCCCTGGCTCCTGCTCTCCGGCGTCCTTTACCGACGATGTCCGCACTGCGAGGCCCGGAGGGTGCCGGCAGCCCCTTTCCAACTTTTCATTTGGAAATAATTCTGAGCTTACAGAACAAAATTGCAGTGCTGCAGAACTCTCACCAGTCGGTAAGAAAACCGGCTCAACACAGAACGAGCAGAAGCAATGAACAGACACTGCGCGAGGAGGGTAAGTGGACGACACCCAGGCACTCGGAGCCGCCAGGAAAAGCAAAGGCCGGCCGGACACCACTGCGCATGCGTCCAGGGCGGCGGTGGCCAGGGCCCCGCAAGGGTCACTGCGGCCCCTTCCGGAGAGAGCACCGCAGCGGTGCGGGAAAGCGGCCTTCCAGGAAGCAATAGACAAGCCCGTGCCGTACGGTCCAGAAATTTCACTCAAAATGAAAAAGAATCCACACACAGGCTCGTATGTGGAGGCTGACAGCAGCCTGATACATAACACTGAAAACGACCCCATGTCTGTGGCCTAGAGGACGGATAAACTGCGTACGATGCATCCACCCCGGGAAATACTAGTAAGCGGTAAAAAGGAACAAGGCGTTGATGCGTAGTTACTTTACTAACACCGTGCCCAAGGGGTGTGGTCCGGTACAGAGAAGCAGGTATCGCTGGTTCGTTACATGATATTTCTAGAAAACCGTATAAATTCACTAAAACACTCAGACGTGCACTGGAAATGACTGAGCTTGTGATTTGCAGATGATACGCAGGGCTGCTCTTCCAAAGGGGAGCGCGCTCTGCACGGCGCTGTGTGGCGGCTTTCGTTCAGCTCACTGCTTCCCCCTGGCAGGCAGCTCTGCAGCGGCTCTTCCTGTTTTCAGGGGCTGCACACTTAGCTGCGCACTCAGGCTGCGAAACTCAGTCTCAAAGGCCTCTCCCCTTCCCTCCCTCCCTGCCTGTTCCTTCCAGGGCAGAGCCTCTGTCTCCCAGGCCTGCTGCGATGCCCGGGTGCTGATGGCGCCCCCACCCACGCCCTGCACACCTCGCATTCCCAGCCACGCCAAGGGCTTCCTGCCCAGGTTCCTGACTCCTCCCGAGGCCTCTGGGCACCAGTGCGTCCTGAGATCACTCCAAGGTGGACCAGAAGCGCCAGGGCGCCTTGGCCCCTGGAATGGACCTCATCCGTGAAGGTCACTCCCTAGCTCCTCACACCTCCATGGGGTCAATGTCACCGCTCCGACTTCCCCACAGGACTGAGCCCGGGTGCACAGCGGGAACCTGCTCGTCTGCAGTGTAGCAGCCCTGATATGGGGTGGCCTCATATCCCCAGAAACCCCTCATCATTTGAAAATGTGCTGAATTGAAAACGAGCTCAACTCGCCCACCCTACAGGGCCTCCCAGCTCCGCGCACTGCGCACAGCAGAGTACGGCTGGTTCCCTGCACGCCGGGAGCCTCAGCTCGCTGCTGCCCCCAGGACCTCAGAGAGGACCGAGCCCCTTATGCCACCAGACCTGGAAAGGATCCAAGGTCCACAGGTGGTTTTCCCGGCATGCATAAGGTTTTCATGGCACCAGAAGCCCGCACATCAGGCACCATCAGCTGTGGCCCCTTCGCTGCTCCATTTCTGACAGGCCGCCACCTTCCTAGCACCATCTACCAAGTCAAGTGCTTGCATCTGAATCTTTTTTCAGGTTATGTTTGGGGGGCAGACCCCAAAATAAGCCACCACCAAGAAGTGACCCTCACTAATTTGGTAATTTCCACTCAATCCTTGTGCATTTGTACAGAGGGAAACAAGTCACTATGCATACAGGCATTGCAACAGTTAATACTGTTAATAGTCATTAATTTAATTACATAAGGCACATGATTTCCTTGATACTTTAATGAGCAGGCTCCATCGGGCCTGATGAGGGGTCACGATTAAGCAGCTGGCATCCAGGTCCCTGTTGGTTTGCTTGGACAATGCATGGGCAGCACACAAACGAGCCCTAGGGTGGGCAACTGCAAGGCCCACTTCATGCTGTGGATCTGAGGACTAAGTGAATTAATCCATGTGTCTTACTTACTTTTGTCATTGTTGATACAAAATACCCAACAGCCATAGCTGCAGGGAGGAGAGGTTATTATGATTCATATTTCCATCCATGGTCAGCTGGCTGCAAGAGAGGACAGCACAGCAGAAGGCCTGGCGGAGAAGGGTTGCTCACAGCACTGTGAGCAGGAAGCAGAGTGAAAGGAGGGGCCAGAGTGGGAGATAAACCACAGTGACCCAGTTCTTCCAACCAAGCCTTCCCTCCTAACAGCAAGCCAGCTATAAGCCCTGTAATCACCTTTCCAAAGCCCAGCCTATGAGAGTGTGAGGCTTTGGGGTGACATCAAGACATGAACCACAACACCACGAATGAGCCTGATGCCGCATGGGAGTGGCTCTGCTTCATGCTGTCACAGCTCCTCATGCATCTCAATCCCAGGGTGGCCCTGCTACCATGGCATCATGAACAGAATCCTTCAGACTCCTGGAAACAACTTCCACAGCAACACAACGAAGCTGCGCACACACCGGCCCAGTCGCTGCCACGTGCCAGGCTTTCGAAGGTCGTGGTCACCTACCCCTCAAGCCAGCATCGCTTCTCTCCTGCTTCAGTTCAGCCCTGAGCTCGCAGCACCCTGAAGGGCTTGCTCATCTCTTCTCTCCCAGTAGACGGTCAGAAGTCCAGACTGCTCGTCTCCATCTGCAACACAAGAACCCATCATTTAGAGCTTGAATGTCTTTTGAAGACACCACAAACAGCTGCAAAGACGTCTTCTTCAACATGCCTCAGAGGCCATGCTGCTTCCATAGCATTTCCTGCCTCTGCTCCTGGGACAGGCTCCACACCTGACCCCTGCCTTCCCCACCAGCCTCTCCTCGGTCCCCCCATGAAGGTGCCACACACATCATGCAGACACCGGGACACCCACACCATGAGTGGAATGGCTGTGCAGCTGCTCCCAAGCAGGCAGAAGTCTGGATCTGTCGTCTCCCCCCACGTCTCCCACCCCATTGTCTGGCGGAACTGCTGAGCCCCCCTGGGGGTGGTGCTGTGCCCTCCCTTGGGCAGGAGCCTCATCTGCGGCTCCGGCCTCCTCCGCTCCTGCACACCCTGCAACAATCCGCTTTTGCTGGATGCCTTAGTCCGAGAAAAGTCAAATAATCTCAAACCCAAAGGCAGGCACTGCAAGTCCTACAGAACTGGTCACAGGCCCCAGCTCTTCGGGCTTCTCCGTGGGCCCTGCTGCTCCTCTGGGAGGCTTGAGGCCCGCACCATGTCCAGGTCCTTCCTCCCCAGTCCCTTCCAGCGGGGCCTCGGCTTAGCTTCTGCGTTCACGGAGGTCGAGAACCAGCGACCTCGTGATGACGGCTTTCACACTCGCTTGGCTTCTACTCACAGCAGTCAACAGATCTTACGGCGTGACCCAGACCACACACACAGGACAGAAACAAACAAGCAATACGAGCGCTAAGCAAAGTCTGGGTGCTTGCTGGTTTAAATTATTTGTGCCAATCCACCCCAGAAATCAAATATCTACACAATGGCTTAAAACTGGGCAAGGAGACAGAAGTGAAAATCATGTATCAGCAACAATCGCAGCATTCACAGGACTCCGGTGCACGTGGCATTTTTAGGAAATCACAGAGGCAAGGAAAATCATACATAATCAACTCACAGGGGATATTCTCTGGATTCTTTTTATAAATTGATCATTGAACAGCAAAGAAGCAAAGTACAGCTTTCTGATCAAAGTTTTACAAACATATTTCTGGAAACTTAGAAAAACGTAGGACAGAAATGGTTTTGCCACCCTGAAATAATTTAATTATTCTTAATTTATTATTTAATAAAATTGTTGGGCTTTTAAATTTTTTGAAAAAGAATAATACTCTTACAATCACTTGGCGACATTTCCCACCGCCTTCCCTTTTACTCAAAAGGACACTGGAGGTAGCTGACTTCTCCCGCGACGAGTTGCAATCCACGGGGGTCAGACCCAGCTTTAAAACAGTGCAACAGAGCCGGGGCGTTTAGCTCAGCGGCACAAGCGCCTACCTGGCAAGCGCAAGGTCGTGAATTCGATTCCCGGTACCAAAAATAAAAATAAATGAGGCAGTGCGACAGCTAACGCAGAATATAAACTGCTAAATTAGTAAACATTATCTAAGAAATAAAAACAGATTTCAAGAATTCCCAAAGAAGACCTGTGAAACTCGGAGTGTGAGTCCAGACTTCCGGCGCCCACCCCGCACATGCGCATCACACGCCACCGCCTCCTCTACCAGGACAGGAACCTCCTGGGCACGCGCGCGGCCTCCGCTATGCTTTGCACACTGACTGTCGCGGCTTCACGGCTCTGTCCCCACGCAGCATTTCGTCTATGTGAAAAGCCCTTAAACGGTTCGCTTGTGGGTCCTCCAGCTTAGGCTCCTAGCGCCTAACGATCAGGTCTCCCCCAGTGCTTTGGGGGCGCCGGGCTCACTCCCTGCCTTTGACCCTGGACCAGGGACATCAGGTCCGCAGCAGGACGGGGCTCTGGGCAGCAGGGCTTGCGGACGGCGACTGCGCAGGCCGGCACAGTTTCCTGCTTGAATTTAAGAGGACCGGGCTCCAGGGAGGCTGATAAAAAGCACACAGGGTTTTGGGGGTTTCGCGGCAGGACGTCTGCCGTCACAGCAGCGGCAAAGCCCAGGAGGAGCGTCTCTAACAGCGGCTCCCCGGTGGTCCCCGCTGCGCTCAGCTCACCTCGGGGAGAGCAGAGAAGGAAAGGGAGAGCCCGCTCGCAGGCCTGGGGCTGCAGGAGCATCGGAAGTGTGGGCCCCGCAGTTCGCTGAGAACCCCAGAGGGGGAAAAACTCCACCTGGCAAAAATGCTTATTTGTCAGCTTCCGAAGGGGTTTTGCCGCTGAAAAAAACAATAGCTAAACCCGAGCAGTCCAGAACAGAGACGCGAAACAGAAGTCACGCTGAATATGTAAGACATATGATATAAAGTCTTACCAACTTAAAATGCCAGCCACTTAAAACGTGCTTTTCCATAAGGGTACGACAGTGTACTACAAGAAAGAGACGGGCAGAGGCTTCCCTGGGCGTCCACAGCGCAGCCGGAACAACTTGGGAGCCATGCCATCGTGCGGAGGACAGTTGGAGCCCCCGGGGCATTTCCACAGCAAGGGGCATGTGCTTTGAATTGGTAATGAACTTGGTCATCTTCCTAAGAGAAATGCAAATTCCTTCCAAACTTACATGGGCTCCGCCTGGAATTAGAATGTCTGTCTGTCTGTCTCTCATATTTTGTTCCATTTTTGAGGCAGGGTCTCACTTATGCAGCCCAGACTGGCCTTGAACTCACAGGATCCTCCTGTCTCAGCCTCCCAAGTGCTGGGATTACAGGCATGCGCCACCACGCCCCACTGCAACTAGAATTTATCTGAAGACTTACTAAAGTGTTTCTGACCTTGAAATTTTAAGCTAACCTAACTTTTTACTTAATTTCCCTGTGAAGGAAAGCCCAACTTACAGGGACAGGGAGGACTGTCTGAATCACAGCTACTCATTGATTAAAACCCTCTAGTCGTTATAAAGAAATTTATAAATTTACAAGGTCAAGCTGGTTTCATTCTCCTCAGCGTAGCAGTGGTTACTTTGGAAAAATGCTTATTTTTCCCCATCTTTTGATCAGGCTGACTGCAAAGTTCCTGTGTATATATCGTCATCTCAGCATCGTTAAACACACTTGAGAGCTTGCGAGTGCCAACAGCTTGCTCATGACAGTTTCTTTTTCTTTTCTTTTTTCTTTTTTTTTTTTTTTTTTGTGGCACTGGGGATCGAACTCACAACCTCGCACCTGCCAGACAGGCGCTTAAGCTGCTGAGCCAAACTCCCGGCCCTAGTTTTTTGAGGCAGGGTCACACTATGTAGTTCAGGGCGGCCTTGTGCTCGAGTTGTAGCCCAAACTGGCCTTGAACTCACAACACTCATGACCATTTCTAAAAGCTGCTCTGGCCAGACTTGATCTTTCACATCCTGTGCACCTGACCCTGCACAAGTTATTCTTCGTGGCCTTGGGTGTGTCACTGGTGCGGCCAGGACATGCCCCTGGAATTTCACACTGCAAACTTGGTCTCTCATGCAGCACGGTTCAGAGATGGGCCCTTTTGGGGGTGTCACTGGGTGGCACCAGGGTCACGAGGGCACCCTTAATGGATCAGTGGCGATCAGAGGACTGGCTCTGTTGTGGACGTGAGCTCTCTCGCCATACGGTGCCTTCCATCTCGCTAGGGGGCGGTAAGAAACCCTCAGCAGATGCCGAACAGATGCAAGCTGTTCGACTCACCAAGCTCCACAACCATGAACTAAATTAACCTCTTTCTGTTTTTTTAAATAAATTATCCAATTCAGGCATTTTGTAATTGTTATAGCAACAGGAAATGGACTAAAAAAGAAAGAAAATGGACTAATGATTATCTTAGGTTTCCTGATCTTCTCTCCAAGGAGAGGAAATTGGTTAGATTTGTTACACCTTTGCATATTCAAGCTTCACAGATTAAAAGACTGAGAGACCAACTTGATAGAGTTCTACCAGTACAAATACCACCCCTGTCACGTTCATGAGCACAGGGTCCTTGGCGTTGGCTAAGAACTGACTCACCCTCCATCTGGCTCCTGTAGTCAGTTCCTCACCTGGAAATGCTCAGAACCCAGCTCTGCCTGGTCCAGGCCTTCCCATAGCTTTCCCTACAAATCTGGACGCTCAGGAAGTGCTGTCTACCATCCTCATGAACTGGAAGATGTGATGTTACACGAAGCAAAACTGGTTTCTTTGCTGCAAGAGTTCCAGAGCACCTATGCTGTGGAATCTAAAAGGGCTAAAGTAGGTTTTGATATCTCTCAAAATCTTCTGAGCTTTTGTTTGTGAAAATCTCAGGATTAGGCCAGCTGTGAAAGAGGGTGTCCTGGACCACTTTTCTTCTCTTTGTGTTTGTCAGCTTTCCATTACTACAACAAATACCTGAGATAATCAACTTATAAAGAGAAAAGGTTGCCGGTGGCTCACAGTTTGGAAGTTCCTGTTGTAAGGCAGCTCATCATGGTAGGAGTGTGTGGTAGAGCAAAGTCACTCCTCTCATGGAGCCAACGAGAGAGGGGGCGGGACCGGGGCCCCACTGGGCATACCCGCGATGACCTAATGACTTCCCGCTGGACCTGGTCTCCAGAAGGTCTGCCACCTCCCAGCAGGCTCCCTGGGACCAAGCCTTTAACACATGGGCCTTTAGGGGACGTTGGGATCGGAACTCTAACGTCATCTGGGTCTGTGGGGCACACGGAAGAAGAAAAAGCAGCGTTCTAGGAAAACTGCTGCTCTGACGGGAGCTCGGCCCGTGGCAGGGCGGGCCACACGGCTACCGACCACTGAGAAGCGCGGAGTCCAGAGACGGCTGTAAGGAGAAGACGCAGGCCACAGAATGAGGCCTTAGGACAAACAAGCAAGCAAAGGGAAGGTGAATTACCTCCATGCTGACCAATGCCGAAATAGTGAAGTGAATACCTAATGTTTTACCTCTTTGACTTTTTAAAATGTAACTAACAAAAATTTAAAATTGCCTACATGGTTCACATTCTATTTCTATTGGACACACTGCTCCATGGAACAGTCCCCAAAGCCGTTCTGGTCACCAATCCTTCTTGGCTGGGCTGGGTTATTTGCTATATTCTGAACACACACACACACGTGCACACACACGCACAAGCACAATGCCACATGCCACACATATCCAAATGCACACAACGGTACCTTCTGAACACACACACCACGCACAGACACACACAGCTGTATTCTGCACACACACACGCTACACACATCTACACATACACAGTTGCTCAAGCCGTACGCTCCCCCTCTGCTGCCCCGTTACCATCTGCCTGTCTCACGATCCCCTCCAGCGGGCGTCACCAGGAGATGCCCAGCCCTGCAGCAGAGGGCAGCCCTGCAGAACTCCCTGTCCAGCCACAGTGGACTTTGTTGGACGGACTTTGTTTTGTCTGTCACCACGGTCCCCTCCTTTGTCCTCCTGGTGGCCCTGGCGGCTGCTCCCCAAGCCCGCCTCAGTTTGCAAGTGTGCACACCCCTTCCTCCTCGGCCCCACTGCCCACCCATGCCGCAGATCTTTCTAGCAGAGCTCGGGCCCCCCACACACCCCCGCCCCAGCTCTTCTCGGCCCGCATATCGACATCATCCCCTCTGCCCAGCCGGTAGACTCTGCTCTTGTTGAAAGAACTCTTCACAGGAAGTCACACTTGTAGGCTTCAGTCAATATCTGCAGAACACCACACCTGTTAGAACATGAACATCCTCCCAGACACGTTTGAAAGATGCACATTTTTGCTGCAGAAACAAGGGCTTGGGTTAACTGCTCACTGGTGGAAGCTGCGGAGTTGTCCCTTCCCCTCCCCTGCAGCTGACCCTGGCTGTCTCCCTGACCTTGTCCTGCCTGCCCACCCCTCTCAACCCCAGAGAAAGCCTGGGGAGAAATGGGCTGGGGACAGGGAAGGAAAGACACAAATCTCCTGGCAAACTCCGGAAGAAGCGAAGCCAGCAATTAGGGGGTCACTCTGTTCTGGCAAGTTGTGGAGGTTCTGCCCCTCATATCTATCTGCTACCTGAAAAGGACACAGTTAAGAGATAAAGAGGCCTCGCTGCCCTGATGCCCATTTCAAACCCTGGCATCTGCATGGAAGGGGAAGCACTTCCCAGAAGGGTTCCAGGAACACTCGCCCCAAGGAATGGTTTGTTTTTGGTAAAAGGCCCCAGAGCACCTATGAAGAACAAGGATGTGTTACGTGCACGCACCAACTCCACGCAACGAATGTAACCATTGTGTTCTGCAAACATCTACCAATAAAAATTAAAAATAAAATGCTCTAAGTTTTATCTTCAATAAATAAAGCAAAAGTTTTGTTGCAGTATAGTTTTTAGTCTCCTCCCAAAGACTTTGGTGTAGGGAAGAAAACTTAGACCACTGGAGATTACTTTACAATGGGTTTCTTGGCTAACTTGCCCTGATGGGTCACCCCAATGAATCTGTGACCTCAACTCCACAGCTGAAGCATGGAGCACATCTCCTCTCCCAATGGGCCCCCTTTTACTTTGGTATACCTTTTTGTTTTTAAAGATAAAGCTAAGAATTTTATTGACCTCAAATAATCTAAATATTAACACCAAAGCTACCAACCTACACATGTAAAATATTGACTATTCTGATCCATGAACATGGTATAGCCCATTTATTTAGGTCTTTAATTTCTCACAGTGTATTGTTAAGCCATGGATAGAGCCCAGCATTGGGTTACTCCCAGGCTGACTATTCTAGGAAACTCTGTGACATCCTGGTAGATTATTAAATTTATTCCTAGGTATTTCATTTTTTTACTATAAGTCATGTTTTTATTTAATTGTCTAGCTATTGCTAAAACATTAACTTCTGACTAATGACAATTTTAATACCTTCTTTTTCTCTGCTTTAGTATCCCAGGAAGACTATCCGTGCAATAAAAGTGACAGGTGACAGGTGACGCGGGGTAACTGCATTCGTGGCAGATGATGCTTGTCTCCTTCCCGGCCTCAGAGGGTGAAAGCACTGAGTATTTCACCATGAAAGATGTCTGGGACAAACCCTTATCACAGGGTGGGTGCCCTGTCAGCCTAGCTTGCTAAAAGCAGACCAGGTATTTTTAAGTGTTAAATGTTACGATGGAAATTGAATAACTTCTGTGGAAACTTCAGCACAGGTGCACAGTTCTTGATGCTGCTGACTGAGGAAGGCTCATCTTCCAGTGGAAAAGACCATCACCTTGGACGAATGAAGTAGCGCAGGAACTGTCCTGGGCGACACGGCATCCAGCAGACGCCCACTGGTGCTGAGCAGTTTCGTCTGTGCTCATCCTTCCATCAGCAGATCCAGGACTCTGGATCTGGAGCTTAAATACCAGGCAGCAAACGCTGACAACAGCAGGGGCTGTCACCTAGCGAGGGACCTGTGTCCGACACTGCGTTAAGCCAGTCACAGGCGCTACAGCACTGGGGGCTCAGAGGTGTCTCTCCTCGCTGGTGTCCTTGCAGCCAACAAGTAGGGGAGCCAGGGCATCCCTCAGTCTAACATCAGCCTCCAGGCCATCAAGAAGGAGCCCTTTCTCCAGTCTTCCTCGTGAAGTCACTTCTTATCATAGCTTAGCATGCCGCACATTTGCTTACCAGAGAGCCAATGTGGGAGCGACCCAACGCCAGGCCTCTTTGAAACCCTAGAAAACAGCAGTTCTTAGCTCCTGTGTCTTTTTGTCTTTGCTTTTTCTTTTTTGTAACTTTATTCCATCCCAGGTCAAACCTGTTGCATCCTTTACTTTTCCCAAAAGTGGTACATGTTTAAAGCCTTGTAGCCACAAAAAGTAGCAGAAAACAAGATGAGAGGTGAGTGATTTCTCCTCCCTGACTCAT